>JAKSZP010004002.1:0-247930 GCA_022478985.1 Massospora cicadina
CTTTTGATTTGAAAGTGATATTTGTGAGAGAGATATCCTGACAACTGCTTAGTTATAAAATAGAAGCATGGTTGGCTTAATCAAGTGCTTTAAAAGTTGTTTAAAGATTTTAGCGGTATTTTTCATAATGGTAGTCATTAAGGTTGATTTTTAACAGAAGATAGTGAAAAATTGTCTAGCTCTAGGTTCATCTGTTCATCCTGGAATGGCTTCACATAGGTCTGCATTAATTCTCCAATTACATGCCTTTTTGAAGTTGTTAAAACCAGTGGAGCTTAAGCATAGGCAAAAATAGACTGTTCCACGTCTATTCCAGCTGGGCTTTTTCCAGGCAAACCATTTAGTTCAACTTGTTTTTGAAGTGACCATGTTGATATTAACTTTTTTACTCTACAGACACTAGAATGTGGACATTCCTGCCACGTTAATGAAAGGTGGATGCATTTTTATAGAAAATTTCTCAGTATAATTGCATGCTTATAACACAGTTTTGGGGTAAAAACGCTGTTCCACAGATTTGTAAATCCAACTATCTGTAATGCCTTGATATTAGATTTTAGGGTGGTAGCACGGCCCAATTTAATCCTTTGTATAGGAGCAGAGCGCAACTTCATTGCAATTTGTTCATCAACCTCATTTTGTGAACCTGCACCGGTGAGGATTAAGCCTCATGATATAACTGATTGGTAAAGCCATCTATGGTTTCATCCCTTTTGAACTTGATATAAATAAATTACTGCTTTTGGTTTTTAAAACGCTCTGGGCTGCCAAATTCAATCATTTTGGCTCCCTTCGCCTCACTGTATTTCCCTTCATCAGTCACTAACCTTGGTAGAACGTGGTTTTGGCTCTCTATATCTGGACAATTAATCGCAGTAATTGCCTTCTGCTGACCACTTTATCCCACCCGAGTCACTTTAAAAAGCTTGATAGGTGCAGTAACACCATCTTTTTGAAATTCAGATAGCTTCAGCGTTGGTCCAAATATGTTGATTGGATGGGAATCATCACCAACATTTTTCATCCAGTTTGGAATATATTTTTAATACCTTAAGGCTTGTTGGGGTGCCTTTATGACTGATACTAATCATATAGTTATTAGATGAGGAGCTGCCATCTATTCCAGCTTCATTATCATTGGCTTGACAGCGGCTCATACTTTACTTCAGCTGGATAATTTTGCCAAAGTTTTCCTCCCATTACTTTAAATTTAACTTTCATGCCTTTAGCTTCAGGTCTTCAAGGTGCATCATTCAAATGCTTTGGCCAGGTGACTTATTTTATGGCATTTTTTCAGATGTTCTACTAGGATATAAATCTTCTGCATCTCTGACATTACAGTTTCACCTCTCAAAGTGGACAGGGCTCACTATGCCAGTTGTATCACCTCCCACTATGTAGATACTTGCCGCATGTTAACCTGGCTTAGATTCCCCCTGTAGTGAGCAACAATTGTAAAGCGGCAACTGCACCGGTCTGCGGGGGTTCCTTATAATTAATAATAATGGTTCTGGTCTGATGACCGAAAGCGCAATCTGAGCCAAAAATGGTTCAGGCAAAAAATGTATGACATGGTCTTAAACTTACTTTGCAACTGTTGCCTACATAAAATAAAATATCCTATAAGTAAAATCTAGTACTCAAAGCTAAGGTGTTTATTGAAGGGGAATCAGGGGATATATCTCTAGGTGACAAATGCCCACCTATCAATTATTATTGACGTTGGTTGCCAAAAATATACATCCTAGACCTCAATGATAGCCTTTTTATACTATTAGGTGGAACTTACTTCAAAAAGTTCACAAGTTGCAGTAATTGCACCCACAAGTTTTAATAACATTAAAATAACTGGCAATCAAGCCCACCACTTCCAGCAAGTTCATTCATCAAACTAACCATAAGCAACCAATCAATTGACATTAAAACTTGTTTGGAACTTCCCATATGGAAGTCTAAAAATATCAAAGCTGGGTAAATAAATTGGTAACCTCACCTAAATAGAACACTAATCTTGAAATATGTTAGAAAAAGCATAATCTAGTTAAAATTCCCACACCCCATTTTTCTTTGAGGGAATTCAGTAGTAGCAGGAACCATCTTATATAGCAACCACCCCAAACTTCCTTTCTATTAAACTCCATATCATTAATAATGGTAAGAGGGGCGGGAGGAAACAATGTTACATTTTAGCCCGAACCGGGTTTGAACCAGTTATAGCTTTTAGTACCCCACCTTAGCTTGTGGTTACAGCAGCGCATAACTGCACCTAGATGCAACGGCGCCCCCAGATCCATTGGCTAAAATCATTTTAAAATTGGCTCGAAAGCTTGGTGGTTCCAACTTTGAGGATCTACAGTTGCAACTCAGCTTCAACTCCAACTAGGCTGCATTCCCCCATTTGAGGGCCAGAACCCCTCATATTTAAGCTGCACAGTTGGCCAATCAAAATTTATATATCAAAAGCCTTTAAGATATACAGAATTTGGAGTTAGTCAAATTCATGCGAGCTGTTTAAGTTTATCAAAAACTTGGCGAGATGGAAAATTCCACAGCGGCGTGTTTAGTGGGTGGGAGGATGATGGCTATTTCAGACCAAGTAGCCTGTAGCTTCCAGAGATGACCAGGGTAAGCACCGGGACCCAGACAATCAGGTACCGGAGGTAGTCCAGGAGGTTGAGATACAGCTCTTGCTGGGTGTCCCAGGGGTTGTGGGAGAGCGCTTTGAGCGAAACCTTCTCGTGGCAGTATGGGCAAGAGTGCTTCTTCCCGATGATGCACCAGCCGCGGATGCACTTCTCATGAAACTCGTGCTGGCAATCGAGCTTGTGGATACTCTCGTCATAGACCGAGTTGGGCTCCGCTTCAGATGCGGTGGGCTTACCCCGTAGAGCCCCACCACAGATCGCACACATGTTTTCACGTAGCTGCTTGTTGGGCAGGCCACCCTCGACGTAAAACTGATTTGGTCAGCTAGTCAAATTTAGATTACCCCAAGGGTAGCGGCCATCCGGTTGCTACAGAACTCGGCAAAGTCCCGGCTGAGTATCCTAGACGAGATTCAGCGGCCCCCAACCAACTTCCCCTACCCGAAATACAGCCCGTACATCAGAAACACAAACGGCAAGGAGATGGCGGACGACTCGCCCAAAGAGTCCTCCTCGGGCGGGGGAACAAAGAACATTAACGTCATCACCGTCACATAGCCGATGACCCCCACGATAAAGGATATGTGGTGGGTCACCGAAAACCACTTGTACACAAGTCTAACGCGTCAGGCGGTTCACACCGGCGTTACCTGGGGGTAAGATGGTGCAGAGGACTCCTCGAAGCCATGTGGATCACTATAAAGTTACGGTTAACCCCCGAAAATTAAGATTGGCCCGAGTGAGTAGTTAAAAGTCTACAAGCTCCATCAAAAAATCCAACCCCATCTTAAAATGCGCTAAGAACGTGTGGTTAAATAAAAGCATTAAACCTCCCAACTTTCGCTGCCTTTCAATTGAAACGTGCCAAATTTAAAACGCTAAGTCTAAACAAGGGCTCATCAGGCACGACGCGTAGGCCGCTTGACTTTGATAACCCAAACCCCTTCATCAAAACCATGGCGCAACAAGGAACAATAACTTACCCCAGCAGTTGAGGAGCGAGAACAAACCCCAAATGGTCAGAAAGGTACGGTTCGGCGCCGTCGAGTAAAAGAAGATGGGCGGGAAGAGCCTAACCGAGTTAACCTTCGCCCGCAAGCCAAGCTACCATAGCCCAGCCAAAGATACCAGCTGGTAGGACTTGTAATGCCGGCGCTTCCAAACGAACACGAGGATCTGCAAACCGACCATGCCCGCTATCAGTATCAGCGTCATGTAGAGGTGGGCCTGTTCATGCCCTTAAATAAACGTCAATAAAGATTAGCGGTATGCACGGGATACGCCTTACACCGATGCAACTCGGAAAAAGGTACCCAGTTTAACCCCCATCTTTTTAAAAATGAAACCCCCCAACCTTATCCAATGAGTTTAGCCAATAGGCCACTATTGCAAAAACGGAACCGATGTGCTTCCGACAATTGAAGATGCTGATTGCAGCGAGAGCTGAGCACCGACAACCAATAGCCACGAGAGCTTAGCATTTGTATCAAACCTCACCAAACTCTGATGAAAGTTGATAAACTTGTACTACTTTTAAGGTTACACAATGGATTGACTAAATGGGCACGGCGTCCCCTTACAACTTAGCGGCGGCAACTTATCGAGTGGCCCCCAAAAGCAGTAAAAGATAGCTTCAGCAGCAAAGGTTGTCAGCTGTGAGCCTAAATCTAACGACCATAAAGTTCTGGAACCTGGGCAAAGATTATACCAACAGTAACATCTAAACTGGTAACAACTAAACCGGTACACAGCTTAGATAAGTAAAAGAACCCACCCACGCTCTTTGTTCAGACATTTACCAAAACAGAATCAATGATATTTAATCGATAAGATCGAGGACAGAACCGGCTCAACAACCAAGGCGCGCCTGGAAACGGTGGGGTGCTGCAAACCGGAATCAACTTTACCGACAAAACGCACGTCACGTCACCATCTTATTAAAGCCACCAGGTCGACGGCTCAAATACGATTAAAAGTATATAAACGCCTCACAATCCGTTACGAACAAAACCCAAACTAGATCTGTGTGGCGCAAGTGCGATTGGCTAAAGTCGGGTAGGCGGCGAAAACGACGAACACGCCCCCACCCAACATTTCCAACTCCACCCTCGAAAAGCCAAGCCAGCCCTCTCCACCGTCACGAGTAAAGCTTATATATCGTACCCTTCAAACACTCCCAATAAGTTATAGGAGCTGAAGATTTACTTGGAACCGCTCAAACGGCAGAAAACAAGACCCGAATAACCTCATCCGAGATCGACTTCCCGCTGCAACCAACCGATTGCATTATAAGATTTGGTTTAAAATTGAAACTAACCTGGCCAAATCCGAACCCACCACAAACGCAACTTTATGCCTTAGAAACAAATCCGCAACGGATAGACAATGGCACGAGAGCCTTTAAAAAGCTAAGCCCAATTTTCGAAACTCGATGGGCGCAAGGTTCCAAAGCAATTGATACTGCGAAAGCCTCATCCGAGAAACTTCGATAAAGGTTTTTATACCTGCATGTTCCTTCCGGTAAGCTTCATTAATCTCATCTCTATAACCAAGGTTAGTTAGCTCAGCCTAATGTTTGCTGGTTACAACTTCTGATGTCGAGAGCTGTGGCCTAAATGATCAAGGCTCGACATCGCGGCGGGAGGGAGGGTATCGGTTCCGAGCTGAGCGGGCATCTAAAACGGGGAGGATCAAGTTTAAAGTGGCAAGCTCGAGGATTAATTAAGAGAGATTAATGGTGAAACTTTGAGTTTGGCCCACCTTAAATTCCTGCGCCTTATCGCCTTCAGTTGCCACGACGGCTCGCCTGGCTCATCAACGATCGATGATGGATCTCTCGGGACAGTTCTATGAAGGTGGCCCAAAACTTTAACTGGTCGGATCTACCTGTGCCTAAGGGTAAAAACTAGCGCCTATCATTTAAATTAAAACCTAAACTGAGCCATTTTACCTCGTTGCAGAGGGAACCTTTTATTGGCTATAAAAAATAGAGTCGCTTTTTCTAAGTCATTAGAATAACAAAAAACCTTATCTCACATCTATAGATGGGTAAAATGGATTTCGATTGTAAGTCAAGAGTTCCGCCGCTGTTCCGAGCCTCGTCAAGTTTAGCTCGATTGGGGTGGACGCTATTAATACGTTAAAAGTAAACCTTTATTATAGTTGGTGCTGGGCAAAAAAGTCAACTTCGATGGTATCAGGCCAAAACATCCTAACCAAACTTAAGTTACCATCGCAAGAATTTTTATACTCTAACATCTAGTTTTTATCTAAACGAATAAAGTTTTAGGGTTGTTTAGGTTGTTCGCAGGAATTTCAGAAATACTGAACCTATCTCTTTAAAACTTTGCGTACTCAGCAGATACCTAGCACTAGGTTCCCCATTTTGTTTGATAATGATATGGCAATAAAAAATAAGATAGAAATTTTTTAAAAACTTGCTTTTATTAAAGAGAAAAAAGTAAAAAGGCAAAAAGTAAATCAAACAAAGAAATTGCACTAGAAAGTAAAAAATTTCCTTTCCAAATAATCACTTTAAAATTTTTATTTGTGTGCAACTGCAAGAAAAACAAGGCGTGCACACTTTGTATGATTGTAAGCATAAATATATAGGTACAATTTATCTTTATATGTAACCATGGATGTATATATATATATATATATGTAACAGGGGTTGTTGTACAGCTATATAATATGTACACCAAATTGTATTATAATTTAAACATTATAAATATATTTACATACTTTGTGTATATATTGTAAGTGTACAAGCCTTGCTTATCTTGCAGTTGTATATGAATAATTTTTTGTAAGTATTTATTTAAAAAATATTCGAGGTGGGTCAACCTTGGGACAACTATACCACACCGAGAATTTTTCTAGCCAGTACAGGTTTCAAACTCGGATCTGCACTAGGGTGAAAGTAGTTTTACCTGCCAGGCTAATCACCCTATGTAAGTATTTATTTAGCAAAGAAAATTTTTATGTTTTAGTGCTACTTTTTTATTTCTATTTATACTTTTTACTGTTTATTTTTTCTTTAATAAAAGCAAGCTTTTTAAAAAATTATTTTTATTATAAACTAGAGGCAGCTGCAGCAGGGGGTGGAAGGCGAGTCGGTAGGGCGTACGGCTACCAACCTGAAGGTTGCGGGTTCGATCCCCGCCCTTCGCACATCGATCGGGGTGCCAGCCGAAGGAAACTATTGGCGGTTAGTAGGTATAGTAACACGAAAACCTTACCCATGACGTAACCAGAAAAATCCGAGTCCCGATCCGGAGGTGAAAAAACTTTCTACGACAGAGTTGACCCTGCTCAGGTTTCATGTCGATACTTTCTTTCTCTATTTTGGTAATGTCCGTCCCCCGGTCGGCTTGCCTCGAATAAATAAAAATAGAGGCAGCTGCAGCTACTATAGTGTGATCTTCACAAGAGAAACTAAGGTTGAAGTACCCCTTGGAAGGGCAAAATCTATAACTGTGATGGGCTTTTAAACTGCAGTGGCCATCTCAATGATGGCCTCGCTCACATAGGGAAGATGTTCCTATACTTAACCTGAAGGCCAAAATTCAGGTTGCTCCAAGAGAGCACCAGGGGGCTTCAAAGCACTGCCTGGGAGCATGCAAGGTGGTAAGCTAGGTCCTGAGGTGATTAGTGACCAGAAGTGTTTGGAGGCTGGCTGGTCCAGCCTGAGCACATTTTGTCAGTGGCTAATAAATGCCAGGAGATGGCACTCCACCACCCCATTTGGGGAAGCAGGTGTCAATTTCATTGATATTAGCATGTAGCAGTGCTGGTGAAAAAGTTGGTTGGGCATAAACATTTTTATTAAATTTCAAATGTGATTGAATAAGTGATCGAAGTGAAAGAAATAATTGATATAAATACTATCTAATGATTGGATGAAATATCTACCCAATGTAAACTTTGTTAACATAGTTGTGCTCATCCCATATCTATTGTATTACCATTAAATTTAATCATCTAAACCTTTTATCTTAATCTGTTTGTTTTTACTCTAATCTCAGAAATTTTGAAAAAAAGTTTTGTACCATGATTATTTTTTTTAGTACTAGATGGTTTGTACCATGATTATTATCTTATATAAGTAATAGTTTTGACTATAGATTATTTTTTAAAAAAATCATTCAGCAAAAAACCATACTATATAAAAGGATAATTTTATTTCTGCTTTTTTTATATAAATGTAAAGTTTCTATTAAGTTACCACTAATAATAAAGTTTTTTTGGTAGTTGGTTCTATCTATTTGATATAGTATCTGTCATGATCACAGCTGATTGAAAGAATACTGAGTTTCCACCCTGGGTGTGATAGTGCCTAGTGAGGAGCCCAAATTTCAGGGGCATGGTCATCCTGGTGACTTGGAGGTGAGCCATTATAGGGGTTAAGTGAGGAAAAATCTGTTTAATGAATGACAAAGGCCCCATAACAAGCCAGAAGTCTGCAATGGGGCAACTGCAAATCTTATTGGGGCAAACTCATGGGTGAGAGAAGCAGGGTGTAATAGACTAGCTCTTTGCAGTTTTTGAAAAAGCCATTGAATAACACCAAACAGGTAATTGTCCACAAACCAGAAAGCATCTCAGATAGAACTCTGGATGCCCACATACCAAAATTTTGAAAATGAGTCAAATCTTGAAGTATGGTAAGATGATAACCAGACTTAACAGAGCCCCTTGGCCCCAAGAGAGGGCAAAGAGGGATTCTGTCATGTTTATATAACTTAATTGAGGGTACCAACAGCCAAGACAAGGCTGGGCGTCAGGAGGCCCAAAAGTTTAAGCTTCAGGACCTTCCTGACTAAAGCACACCTTGGACCAATGCTAGGTGCAGGCCACATTTGCCCAGATTGGTCCAGGTGAAGTGCATAACGCCCAGCCCCATGTTACAGCATTAGCGTTAAAATGGATGAGTTACCTTATTAACCATGATAGTTTAGTTCAGTTGTTAGGAAAAGTGATCTTAAAACCTATTCAATTTTTGAAATTTCCAACTTGGGTCAGCCTTGCCTTCAATTGATAACTCAAGTTTAAACAATTTCTAGCTATAGTACCCTGCCTGATGGAAGCATGCAATTATTGGTGCACCTGGGCTTAGCACCTCTTCCACTAATCGGTGATTCCCCTGAAATTGTTTAAAATCTGATTGTTTGAGACCAACCTTCCTCATTGGTTGTCTTCCCTTTAAGTAAAATCCCTATTCTTTACAGTTTTTTTAAATATATGGTTACTAGTGTGAACCTGTGCATGGACCTCCTCAAGGAGGTCTATAACAACGTTGGCTATCACATATTCACTAAAGTAACCACAAGATCCAGTGCACCATTGGGCCCCCTTGGTTCCCTCCAAACTGAGGCACCCAAACCCTCCAGCACTAATCTCCACTTGGTTAAGAGCTCCTCATAGGGCCCACCCAAGCGTTCCAGTTTATTTGTTTCCTATACTATTCACTGCGTTATAAACACTTGCACAGGGTTACTTTGGCTCTGGCGCCCTTCACAGTGCCCTTTATATCATAGTCTTGATGATGAGTTTCCTGGCTTTGCATCTGTGCACCGCACACCACCTTGCTGGAAACCAGAGAGTTATAGACACTCTCTTGACATTAGACAACCAACCACTTTATTTTACATGCACAAATATTATCTGTGTGGGACTTTTCACAGTGTGAATTGGGTGCGCTAGCTGTTGATCATGGCCGTGGTGGGGCTCACCCCCGTTTTCTCATTTTGCCAATGGTTGGAGCATCTTGGCATTATTCTTGCTACCTCCTACTGGGAAGTACCCACCCTTCTTGCTCATACATGGTGACTATGGATGCTTTGCACTCTGGGAGTCATGATTCCCTGACTTTTCACCAAAATTACAAAATTAACACATTTAAAATTTTTTCTTTGGCACAACATTCAGATGGTGCAGGTAGGATCATCAATGAAGGGCCTGTCAGTGATGGCCTTGGATAACAATGCACAACCCATTGCCAAAATGGATATGGGGGTTAACCACATCCCAAATCGCGTTTTATAATGATACTTCTTTTTTTTAGTACTAGATGGTCCCAACCCAAGTTTTATAATGATACTTCCATATATAAAAATGAGCCCTATATCTTCTCTTATGGCTCAGTTATGGAATCCATTTCAGTATACCAAATCACCCCAGAGAACCCACGCTTGACCATTACCATGATCCGCAGGACACAGGTGGTGGAAAAGGAGTTACTTCTTCAATATAAAAATGTTTATGCAGTTGCTGAAGGTATGGTGGGATATGTGGCCTCAGTAATAAGAGTGGCCAACTATCCCTTCCATTCTAAGATACAAAAACGTATCCTGGAGGTATGCTTATGCCTGAAGGGGATTTTTATGGTGAAGCGTTGGCGTTGTATGCTATAGATAAAGACCATTCTAGATATTCTTTGTTGTATGCTACCCACTCATCCCCTTTGGGAAAAATCAGCACAACTATTTTGATGGATACAGGAGCCTCTGAGAATTTTATTGACCGAGACCTAGCTGACTACCTTGAGCTGAGTTACTTGCCAGGTGGTATGGTTAGAAGAGGGGCTTCACAAGGTATTCCGCGCTGAAAATTATGGGTTTGGTGGATTATCAAGTTGGCAAATATCATTTGGATGCCTGCTTCCAAGCTATCAAAAACTCTTGTACCCTATTATTTTGGTTGTAGAGTGGTGGCGGAAGTTTGACATCAGTACTAACTTGAAAGAAAATACCTTATCCTTAACTTTAAATAATGGTAATGAATTAGTTGTCCCCTTGCTGAAGCAAACTCTCAGGGCGATCTGCCCACTGGCCCAATATCCACACACTCAGTCTTGCTCTGTTGCTGAAAACCTCTTTGGAGGTTCCCTTACCTTCTTGTTTGTAGGGTTGGAAACTTTGTTTGATGTGGCTTTAGCCAATGTACTACCAGCTCATTCAGATTTTGTTGCAAGTTCAAGCTCACTGTTGATCCAGTGCATATACCTTCTCCCAATTACCCTTCAACTGTATGGGAGGAAGCGGCCTTAAATGTTTGGGTGAAGGAGCAGTTATTCAAAGCCGCGATTTTTCAGCAAGCCTCCCCAGTATGCTCCCCACTTCTCTTTGTGGAGACAGCCAATGGTACCTTATGCCCATGCGTAGATTATGGGAATTTCTAAATAATGTCACAGTACCAGACTTGCATCCCATCCCACTGGACTCACAGATTGCACGCTATATAGAGAAGGCGAGATTCTTCTCCAAACTGGATTGTTTAAACATGTTCAATCAATCCAGATCAAGAAGGTCCATGAGCTGTTAACCGCATTCTGCACCACAAAAGAAATTTTCCAATTTTTGTTTATGCCCTTTGGGCTTAAAAATGTACCAGCTATCTTTCAACGCCATATTGATGCAGTTTTGGGGGCTCTACTGGGGGTATGTGCGGTAGCTTACATGGATGATATCTGGTATTTTCCCCTGACAATGAGTCCCATACAGTATACCTTTAACGGGCGGTGGAGCATTTGAGTGCAGCTGACCTTATGTTAAGGATAAGTAAATGTGAAATCTTCAAGTCTCAGGTCACCTTCCTGAGCAACGTCATGTTTGACCAAGGGCACATGATAACTCCAGACAAGGAAAATGTGATTTGTGAGTGTTTCCCAACTTCAGTTAAGGGATTGAGGAGTTTTTTGGGGACATGTTTTTTCTTAAAAAATTTACGCCAAATCTTTCTGAGGTGGTGGCGCCCCTATATAAAGCGAGTGGAGCTAAAGTGCTCCAGTGGTCTTCAATTTTGCAGGATGCCTTCCAAGCGGTAAAGTGCACCCTGTTGTCCATGTCCATCCTATGCCATGTCAACCTCAATAAAGAGTTTATTGTGGCTTCTGATGCCTCCAACTTTGCCATAGCGGCTGCCTTATTACAAGTAGGAGAGGATGGAATAGAGCATCCAGTGAGATACTTTTCCAGAAAATGTCTCTACTAGTGTTAAACTATGACGTGTATGACAAAGAGGTATTGGAAGTTGTTGAGGCGCTTACCTATTGGTTTCATCACTTGCATGTCTCATCCCTACCATTCCGCGTATATACTGATCACCATGCCTTGTTGTACTGCGACCTCATGTCTTGACCCCATAACAAACCCGCTGGCATGAGACCCTAGCCCAATTTGTGTTTTCCTATGAGTTTACAAGGGGCAAGGGTAATGCTTTGGCGGATGCTTTGAGCTACAACCCTGCACTAGCTCCCAATCCTAAGAAAGTAGAGATGCATATCACTTGTTTGATGATTCTTACAGGTTAGATTGTATCTCAGCTTCCCTCTCCCTCAGCCCACGGGACAGCGCTTGCTACTCTGGAAAATGCGGAGGAATATGGTATGTTCAGAAAGGCAGTCCTTTCACAGCCATTATCAGCTAAATATATTATGGTCCTCACTAAGAGTACGTTAAAACAAAAGGATATTAACAGGTGTTATCATGTGAAGGATGAGATGGTGTGGTTTCAGGGGCGCAAATGGGGTTTTGCTGGACCATTTCGCCCGGAAATCATCTGGGACCAACATGACGAAAAAACCGTTGTCACCTGGGAAGGCAAAGACTCTAGAGCTAATTTTACACACTTACAATTAGAAGGGGTTCTGCCACACAGGTGGGCAGATATTGTAAAGAGTGCCTGGTATGCAAGTAATGAAATCATATCACCAGCAAATAGCAGGGTTGTTGGTACCAGTTCAAAAGGATGAATGGCCTTTGAATTCTTTATCAGTGGATTTTATTGTGAAATTTCCCGTGTCTGATGGCTAAGATGCCATCATGGTAGTGGTGGACTGTTTATTAAGTTCAACCACTTTATTCCCTGCAGAACCATGATTACCTCAGCTGAGATGGCTAGTCTCTTCATCACTCATGTGTTTGCTCTTCAAGGGGTTCCCAAGAAATAATTAATGATTGTGGACCCTAGTTTACCTCCATCTTTTGGGAAGAGCTGTGCAAGACTCTGCAAATCTGTCCCTGCCATTCAACTGCCTATCAGCTCCAATCAGTTTGGAAGAATGAACAAGTGAACCAGTTCTTGGAGCACTTCTTGCAATTTTACACCGCTGGTGATCATTCAGATTAGGTTTCTCATCTAAATATGGCTCAATTCAGTTATAAAAACGCCCAACATGCATCAATTGATTGTTCCCACTCCTTTGCCAACTATGGCCTCAATCCCGCCTTCTTCATGGAGCCACTTGTGGATCCAAGGTGGAAGCTTTGGTGGACTTTTCCAAAATGATCAAGAAAGTACACCAGGGGGTGAGCACAAATTTAGATGCGGCCATGCAGGCTTACAAGGAGAATGCTGATGGTAAGAGATGAGTTGGACCAGCGTAAAAGGAAGGAGATCTCGTGATGCTGGATGCTAAAAACATCCCAATCAAGCAACCATGCAAAAAACTGGGACCAAAGAGGATTGGGCCTTACCACATTGTCAGAAAGGTGGGCCAAGCCTCATACCAGTTGGATTTCCCCCTCATTTTATATTTTTCAGTCTTACCTGAAAGCAAACTTACATTGTTTGAGGGCCCCTGTCACATCTAGTGACATATTACCTGGAATTAACCACCCTTCTAAAGCCAAGTCCAACAGGCCCTTGAGGCAGAGACCAGAACCCCTAAGGGTCACAGATGACCTATCTAAGGTCACTGACAAAAAATGGGTTTTAGCTTTGCCAGCCAGGTCTTAAAAATGGCTTAATTGAGGCAAAAACCCAGGCGGGAATCAAACTTAACACCCATAAAATCACAAGATATGAGGTTGCAAAATCTGGCCAATTTCACAAAATTTTAATTTGTTGAAGAACGATGAATTTATAGCTCATATCAGATTCCAATCACCACTGGAATCTTCGTGAAGCAACTCCCTTTAAATTAAGTCCCAAGATGGGAAAGACTTTGCTTTTTTCAGATATTCTGATCACCCTAATAAGTCTAGGAATTTTGGGCCAATTTTCTGTATAATTTTTGTTTTTTTTTCAACAAAAAAATATACCTCTCCAAAGATCAGTGATGGCTGGGATTCGTTTTCCGCTCTGGTTTGCACCCCTTGCTGTATTTGAGCCCTCCACCCACTTTGCCACCTATTCCGCTGGCTCCGCCTTCTCCTATTTTTCTGGCCTTTGCCTTGGATCTTACGCCACCTTTCCCAGCTCCCAGGGACTCTTGTCCCTGATAGTTGTGGCCAGTTTGGTGTGCGTTTTGCTTCAAAGATTTATATGGAAAACAATACTGACCGTTTAGGACGTCTCTTTGTTTTTTGGGTCACTTGGCCTTGTTGTATCACCTCTGGCATGTGTCTTTCCCTCCAGCGACCTCTTGCGCTCCAGTTTTCCTAACAGCCCCCACCAGAGACTTCTGAGGTTTGACTCATGGATGGGGTGCCAGAGTGGGAAGTGGAGGAGATTGTAGCCTCCTGCCAGGTAAGAAGAAGACTCAAGTATCTTGTATCCTGGAAGGAGATTGACGCTTTGTTTAACAGTTGGGTCCCAGCGCGTGACTGCACCCATGCCCTGAATCTAGTTGAAGAATTCCACAAGCATTTCCCAAAGGATGCACGATATAAGTCCAAGCAATTCGTTGCTGCCATGAATTAGCCCCTGCCCACAAAAACTTTTCCTTGGCAAATGCCCTGGAGTGGGGTGGAGCCCAAAAAGAGGAGAGTATATTGTTATATTTACATGACTTAATTAAGGGTACCAACAGCCAAGACAAGGCTGGACGTCAGGAGGCCCAAAAGTTCAAGCTGCAGGACTTTTCTAACCTAAAGAACAACTTGGACCAATGCTGGTTGCAGGCCAGATATGCCCAGGTTGGTCCAGGTGAAGTGCATAACGCCCAGCCCCATATTATGGCATTAGCTCTAAAATGGACGAGTTACCTGATTAACCATAAAATTTCAGTTTGGTTGTTAGAAAAAAGGGGGTTCAAAAACACAGTTCAATTTTCAAAATTTCCAACTTGAGTCAGCCTTGCCTTCAATTGATATTTCAAAGTTTGGCCAATTTCTAACTATAGTACCCTGCCCGACGTAAGTTTGATTTTTGGTGAACCTGGGCTTAGCACCTCTTCCACTAATCGATGATTCCCCTAGAATTGTTTAAATATGATTATTTGAGACCAACCTTTTTCATTGGTTGTCTTCCCTTTATATAAAATCCCCATTCATTTACAGTTTTTAAATATATGTTTACTAGTGTGAACCTGTGAACAGACTTCCTCAAGGAGGTCAATAACAACGTTGTCCATCTCAGATTCATTAAAATATTTAAAAGATCTAGTGCACCATTGGGCCCCTAGGTTCACTCCAAACTGAGACACCCAAACCCTCCAGCACTGGTCTCCGCTTGGTTAGGGGCTCCCCCATGGGGCCTACTCAAGCATTCCTGTTTATTTGTTTCCAATTACTCTTCACTGCGTTGTACACCCTTACACAGGGTTACTTTAGCTCTGGCGCCCTTCAATATGCCCTTTATACCATAAACTTGATGATGAGTTTTTTGGCTTTGTAACTGTACACCGCACATCACCTTGCTGGGAACCAGAGTATTATAGACACTATTGACAGATTCCACATTGTGATTGAGTTCAGTCTCTTGGCTCAAGATAAAAGCTTTCATAAGTTTATGTCCTGTTAAATAAAACAAGGAATTTAAAAGCTTTTAAAATATAATTTTTAAATAATCACTTAGATACACAGATTGAGAGATCAAATCTCCGAATTCCCATTTAAGTGCTCTCAAAGATGTATTAGACTTGTGGAATCTATCAGATTGTTGAGATCAGGGCAGGGTGTATGCTCACTGGTGCTAATTAGTCCCTTATTTTAACAATATAGCGATAGAAATATTTTTCTTAACTGCCAAAATAAGTAAAGGGGTTTATGACCATTAGTTGAAATAATAAAACTTAAGTCTAATATAAAAGATTGGGTTATATAAGTTTTTATTAGGTAACGGCAAAGGGATAAATGCAACCCTCTTGCAATTGCACTGCTTAGGATTTGAATTAACTTGAGGCTTAAAGTGAGATAAGTAAATAAATTATTATAAGCTTTGAGCCTATCTAGGAATTATGGGGCTTGACCCATTGGAGTCTTGAAACTTGCCTCACTTTAATGGAACAGCCGATGGAAGGTCAAGAGTATGCAGGATAAGTCTGTGAGGTAAAGATTTGATGTATTTTTGAGCCAATCACTGTGGGGGAAAGTAAGTTTCACCTGGTGTGACCCCCTCCAGGCCTATAAAAGGGCCCAGTCTCTGCGTTGGAGCTTAACTAAATTGGAAGTAGGAAGCAGGTGACCTCTGAATGGCTCCCCTGATTCTGCCAGAAATTCGTCATAGTCCTATTATTTATCCTAGGCCTGTTTAGCCAAGGAGTTGAGGAAATTGCATTGCTCCAATTTTAGGGGTTCCAGCAAGAATTGACCAGGGTTTTTGGGTGGTATTACTGTAAGTCTCGGGGAATGTCCTTTGGCTCTTGATCAGGCCATCTTACCATTCCCAAATAAAAAGACACCAAAGAGGATGGTGGTACCACTCATCACTCAGGGCGACCTCGCTCATGTAGTAGATGAGCGATGGGTAACAGCTTTTCCGCTTTGAATCCCACTCCCAATACCCACAATTACCTTGGCAGAACTGTTGCAGGGAATTAGTAAAATCTGTGCTGAGATTACCAAATTGAAATTGGCCAGATCTAATTCAGCTGGCAATCTGGCTGATGCCCAAAATTCAAATGGCTGTGAAAGCATGAAGAATGAGATATTGGCTGGATCGCCCTATGGTTCCAATTCAATCTCTAAACCAGTCAAACAAATATTGGGCGCTATTGATGAGGGTTCAAAGCCCCCGAATAGTAATTTGGGCTTTGTGACTGATGTGCTGTTGTTGACTAAATGAATGGTTAAACAACTGAGCGCGGGCGGGTTAGCCATCCCAAACCCATTCCTAACTAAATGGACCTGTCCCTATAAGGGATGGCCTTGGGGGATTCCCATCACCCATTGGGCTAAACGCCGTCATGCTAATTGTCAGAAATGTAGTTGAGCCCTGGTTCAGATGTTTGAGGTCGAACTGACAGAGACTTGGCCCGCTGCTGAATTTTGCGATGTCAGTTCCCAAAGAATAAACCCCCCATTCCTGAACAATTCACTGGTTAGGTCAAATTTGTGGGCCCCAATCCCATCCTGTCACTATCCAATCAACCACTATTTAATCAGTTGCATGGCACTGAGAAAATTGTTGGTTAATTTTCTTACTTTTCTTTCCCAATAAATTTTTGAAAAAAAATCAAATTTTATTTATTTTCCATTCTGACCGCATCCCAGATGGCATTTCCCTGGTGGTCTGTCATCCCGCACTCTGGGTGGGCTTTACTAATCCTTTTGGTCACCATGGCTCCCTTTATCATCGATTGGGTCCAGCGAGTCCAACACTTTTGGTCTTACAACCCTGCTCTTATGAATTTCTGACAACAAAGTATGGGATCTTATGGCCCTATGTACAACAATGGATAGAGAGAATCCATCTCCCTATCACCCCCGATGAGTTGGCCCCTCAAGCCAAGAATCTCATCAAGACTGTCCCAGTAATCCCACCCCTTGCAGTTAGAACCACTGAGTTGGGAATGGGTTCAGTGTGGTTTGCCGCTGGGACACTCCTTACCCTATTGTTACACCACCACTTCGTGGTATCACATTTCCCAGCTCCATATCAAGTCATACGGTCGGCAATGCCTCTGGCATTCTAGCTTGCTTTTGGGTGTTCACACATCCTGACTGGCAGGCGGTCTAAACTTCTTCTGCCGTTTCCATGATAAATTCCCTATTTTAAACCCAAATTACTCTTATTACAAAATCAGAAGGTAATTGTCTATATTACCCCCTTCAAGAGTGTTAGGGAGAGAATAAGGGCGCAGGAAACTTCCATGAACTCGGTTAATTGTGATTCCTGTAGCAAGGGACTTTATAGAATATTCATCACCCCCTTATAGGTGATGATAAAAGGTCCCTCCCAGATGGATACAAGTTTCTCATTCCTATCTGTGATGCAATTATAAGTTTAATTTGCCAAATCAGAGAGTTGAAAGCGGGCAAGGGATGCATGGACTCATTGGCGGCCTGGCTCTCTTGAGTGACTGTTTTAGATAAATTAGCTATAGCCTCCAATTGTAGATGAATGATGTGCTGGGCCAATCTCTTCATGGCCTTGTCAGGATCATCTGGATTACAAATACGACATCTTTGGCTAAAAGAGAGGGTATCCCAGGTTGTTGCCCATATAGAACGTGGAAGGGAGACATTTTAAGAATTTTATGGTAGCAAATGCGTTAAGCCAAAAGAGCACTAGGCAGAAACTGGTTCCAGTATAGAGGGTCATAGGTGGCCATTTCTCGCAGTATAGATACTAAGTTCCCATTAGCTCTTTCAACGGTTCCTTTGGTAGAGGGGCTGTAGGCGGCTGAAAAAAGCTGTTGGCCCCCATAGAAGTAGCTAGCATCTTGACCACTCTAGAGGTGAAGTTTTTTCCCGTTGTTACAGAGGATGACTGGGGGACATCCATGGCGAGTAAAGATATTCTGTTGAAGGAAAGTGGCGGTAGCTTTTGCGGTTTGGGAAGGGAGAGCTACTGCTTTGATCCATTTTGTGAAATGGTCTGTACCTACCAGCATGTAACAATTCCCATTGGTAGTCTGGGGTAGAGGTCCTACCACGTTTAAACTGATCACGTTAAAATATTGCTGAGGGATAGTGGGTTGGTATTGGTATTTAACCAAGAAGCGGGATTGCTTTTTACAGATTAAGCAGGCATCCAAGACTTCAATAATAGATTCCATGATGCTCAACCAATAATATCATTCCTTGATCCAATCATATGTCTTCCTCACTCCACCATGCCCAAGGGTGGAATGGGTGCCCAAGATCACTGGTACCCGTTCTGAAGGTCACAGATAGGGCAGCCAATTTACTACTACTTTCTTATAAAACTTTCCGCTCTGCCTTAGTGTTGCGGGAGTGTCATGCTAGCATTTTCTGGACAGAGGCATCCTCATCGTCCCAGGCCTCAGGGGTCTTAAGGAGATCATGTAAGCTTTTCACTTCACTGTTGTCCAGATGAAGGTTAGGCAGACGTGTCAAACCATCCACATTCCTATGAAGCGTCCCAGGTCAGTGCTCAATATTCATATCATAATGTTGAATTTTGAGGACCCAACAGGCCAACCGTCCAGTGGAATCCTTCATGTTTTGTAGCCATTTTGAGGAGGCGTTGTCAGTAACCACAGTGAATGATGTGCCATATAGGAAAGGGCGGTAATGTTTAACAGCTAGTAATACAGCCAGGCACTCCTTCTCTTTATTACTATAGTTACGTTCAGCTTTTGACAGAATATTGATAAAGTAGGAGACCAGATGATCTACGCTATTACTGTATAATTGGATCAGAATGGCTCCAACGGCATAGTATGAGGCATCTGTGAACAATATGAAGGGTTTCCCATAGTTGGGGTGGCGTAGGATAGGGAGTTGCTGAGCAATCTCTTTACCATTTCAAATGCAGGCGCTTATTCTGTACTCCAATAAAAAGTGGTGTTTTTAGCCAATAGTTGGACGAGAGGCTCACTGAGCTGGGAGAAATTGATGTTGAACTGATGGTAATACCCCATCATACCCAAAAATGTCTGGATGTCCCAGAGGTTCTTAGATTCAAGAATTTTAGAGATAGCTTTAACTTATCTTGTAAAGGCTGGATCCCTTCTTGGGAGATGAAATTTCCGAGGAAGTCTAGCTTCTTTTAGAAAAAGGTGCATTTTAAAAGCTTCAACTTGATGTTAGAAGCCCGCAGGAGTTTAAAAACTTCTTTTAATTGAGCTAGGTGATTGGTGAACGTTGCAGAAAAGATAATGATGTCATCAAGATAAACAATCACACAGCTTAGCTTGAGGTCCCGCAGAATGTGATACATTGCACGTTGGAAGGATGCTGGCTCATTGCACAGCCCTTGGGGTAGACGGATAGTCTGAAATAAGCTTTCACTATAAGTTAGAGCACATTTATTCTTATCTTAGGGAGAAAGATCCATTTGCCAATATCCGCTAGCCAAATCCATGGCTAAAAAGAATTTTGAGCTGGAGAGTTGTGAAAGGGCATCATCTATGTGGGGTATATTGTAGATGTTTTTAGGGAGGTTGTTCAGTTTATGTAGTCCATCACTACCCAATAAACTCCATTTTATCTTTTAATCAGCAAGCGAGGGGACGCCCAAGGGCTTAGGGACGGTACTAATAGCACAGAATCTAAAAACTGCTTATATTCAAACCTCATTTGCTGATATTCAACTTTGGACTTACGGTAAAGTTTAGATCAAATAGGTTGGGCATCAACAACATCAATGGAGTGGCTCCACCCCTTCATATTCCTGTAATCAGTGTCAGTCTGAGAGAAAATATTGCCATAGGTATCCAACAGAAATAAACTTTTTCAAGCTCATCTGAGGTTAAATCATCTGAAATGTGGACTTTAGGCAGAGTACACACCAACTGGTCAGTGGGTAAACCCATAACCAAAATTGACCCAATATATTTTAAGCTGTCAATCTCATTGAGGGGAATTAGCAGACCTTTCCCTATCTCTTGATGTTTTTGGCAATGATGGGTTATTGGTAAGGTTCCCCAATAAGATATGAATGGGTCGTTTATAGGCGGGTCTAATATACCTGGCAACACCCAAGGATAAACAGCTTGCTTCATCAATGCTAGCTATGTGCAGCAGACAGGCTCGGGGGATCTGTAGCATAATGTTGGTAGTGACCACCAATTTGTTCACCAGCCTTGATTACTGTTTCCAGTGAAGCATAAAAGGGAATGCTCTTTGTAGCGTCCACCAAATTGAGCAAATTTTTTGTGTTGCATCCAGAGGTCGTGTAGAATAAAGGTAAAGCAGAGGAAGAGTATTCGACTAAGCAGGAGTATTCTTTTCTATATATGGTTCTTCATTGTTAAATATTAGAGGGACTTCACAACCAAGTAGAGAGAGGTAAACCTGTTTCATGTTAATTATACCGTCATAATCAATCATAAACTGCGTGCCAATAAGCATGTCATAAGCGTTGTTGTCCAAAGCCACAGTGGGAGCGGCCAGGATGAGATTTATAATCTGAATAGGCAAAGTGGAGTAGGCTCCAATAGCACGGGTGTTGTTGGGACCAGCCATTTTAAACTCATGCATATACTGAAATCATTAGCTAGCTTAATAATCTTGATCAGCTTGGAAAATGGAACGTTCGCAGGTGATCCAGTGTCCAATATAGCCTTAACCCATACTTTTTGGATAGCGATCCCTACCTTAGTTATGGTCCCTTCAAAGTTAGGGGGGAGAGCTAATACTTCCTTAAGACGGAGAGTAGAGGAAAGGTTTTTAGCTGTCTTGGGCTAGTTAAACTTAATAGACTGTAGGGTATGAACACTATGAATTGGTTGGATCAGCTAAAAAATAACCTGGTCAGCATCGCTAGCAGTATCAATAACCTCAGGGCACTCCAACACTTGCTTGAGGTATGTCTTTTAAGGGAGCAGGGCTTTATCTACTCCTTCAAGGTTCAGCCAATCCGGTATACCTACTTCAACAGGGTCTCCTATGACAAATAACCAACGTTTCTATAACCCCCTTCAGACTTATCATCAGAAGGGTTGTCCACACCCATTGGTTAGATGCTAGAAGGGCGGTTGGAGGTGGAAGACATAGCTTCAGTAACTGTGGGGCCATCCACAGCTATGATCATTTGAGGAGCAGGCAGCTTAGCTTGAGCAGCTTGACCTTGAGCCCATGGTTGGTGAGAGCAACTGTCACCGGAGAGAGGTTTGGGCTTAGGGGCAGCCTTTTAGGCCATTGGGAGAGACCTCTCCGCAGAGGGCATGAGACAGAGTAGAGACTCAATAGATGCAAACGAGGAACTTTGACAGCAGTTAGAGGCAGAGAGCGCGGCCTCACTGATGGTAGTGTACTCGGACTCAATGGCTTAGTAACCTCAGGATTGTAGGGCAAGGAGTTCAGGTTAGAGCCGCACAGCAGGTGCTGGTCTCAGGGTAGTAACCAACACAGGTGGGGACATAGGGATCATCCAGGATTCATTTTGCAGGGCTATGGTTGAGAAGTCTTCAATGGTGAAGACTTGTGGATTTGGCACAATTCCTAATGTAGCCTCATCATTATAGATATCTGCAACCTCTAGAAGCGCCTCCTTTATCACAGAAAGTACAGATGTGGCGTTTAAAGGAGACAAGATGCCGTGCTATGGAAGGGTGAGAAGCTAATCCAGTTAGAATGGCAGCGAGGGCATCATCAGGAGATAACATTTTTGTGAGAAGTTGAGGTTGGGATGCGCTGTAAAACCATTCAACAAAGGTAGCAACTGATTCCCCCTCACGTAGACTTAGGCTCATAAACGCCTGTTTTTTCATATTCAAGTCCTTCATGGATCCAAATTCTTCAATAAACCCTTTTTTTACTTCTGCTCAAGTTTTAAAGGTGGCTATATAAAACGCAGCCTCATACACAAAGAGAAATGAGGCAATGCTACCCCGCCTGGGGTAAGTTTGTCCCTAAAAGGAGGTTTAGTGATAATTGACGCAACCTCATGAGAGGCTTGGCAAACGCACTGTTCAAATGATTTAATTTGAGACAGTGTGCGGGCTAGCTGCTGTGCTAAAGCATCTAGCTGAGGATCAGAACCAGCGGGGAGGTTGTGTGAGTTAATTACCCTCACACCCTCTATTTTAAGTGTTTTTGTGGTGTACTACCCCCTGTAGTGAGCGCCACTTGTCAGAATAAGGGCAGGGTGTATGTTTGTAAGTGCTAATTAAGTCCCTAATTTCAATAATATTGCAGGAGAAATATTTTCTCAACTGTCAGAAATAAATAAAGAAGGTTAAGACCACTAGTTAAATAATAAAACTTCTATCTAATTAAAATTTTTGGGTTTTTATAAGTTTTAAAAAGTAGTGGCGAGGGCATAAAAAGAAAACCCTCTTATGATTGTACTGCTTAATATTTAAATTTACTTGAGGCTTTAAGCGGTATAGGCAATTAATACATTATTAGCTTTATGCCTATGTAGGAAATATGGGGGTTCAACCTTTCAGAGCTCTTGAAACTTGCCTCACTTTAACAGAACGGCCGATGGAGGGTCAATAGTAGGTAGAACAAATCTATGAGGTAAAGATTTGATTTATTTGAGCCAATCACCGTGGGGAAAATAGTTTCACCTGGTGTGACCCCCTCCAGGCCTATAAAAGGGCCCAGTCTCTGCATTGGAGTTTAACTAAATTGGAAGTAGGATGCGGGTGACCTCTGAATGGCTCCCCTGATTCTGCCATCAACTTGGCATAATCCTATTATTAATCATAGGTCTGTTTTCGCTGAGAAGTGGAGGAAATTGCATCGCCTCAATTCAAGGGGTTCCAGCAAGAATTGACCAGGGGTTTTTGGGCGGTATTAGCCTTATATAAACCCAAATTACTCTTATTACAAAATTGGACAGAAAATGTCTGACATAGATCAGCTAAAATGCCAGTTTATAAGCTTAGTGAATTAAAGTATATAGAAGTTTGGCTTCTGCTCCAATTTTGGAAGGGCTATTTATAGGCACAATCCTCCAGGGTTAATTGATTATCATCTTGAGGATGGAAATGGAGTCCATTATCCATTTCCTTATATACCTGGGTTTTTGAATGCAAATCGGGTAAATAACTCCATTTGCTCAGACATTCCACCATTTTGGAGCCCCTATAAATTGGGGGTTTCCCTTGATTCCCTTGGATGAGGCGATTTTTCATTAAACTCAGATTGTTGAGATACATAATTATTTAGAATTTGAACCCTGGATCAGTTTGATTCTTTAAATGTATAAAAGGGCCTTCATTCATTGCTGATTTGGGCATCAATTTTGTGAGCCCCTATAACGCAATTATTGCTTTTATTTATATTAAAATTATCTCTAATTAGAAGAATGTGATGGGTATGGATATCCTGCACTATCATACTGGGAGGGCGACATCTTCTCTAAGTTCTGCAGCTATTTGTTATTATATAAACAGAATGGAATGGTGGTAGGGCATAGAATGATGGATTATACCAAATAGGTGATGGATTGGATGAGTGATTTGTAGTTGCAGTCTTACACAACGCATGAGTCAGATTATCATCTAGGTCAGAAATATTAAGTCTCACAAGTTTACTTAGGGCGCAGAGTGATGCTGTATCAATGAATCAGAGTGCCCAATACATGACATCAGAATCATTTATTGAATGGCAGCATGCATCAATGTATTGAATTGAGGAAATAATCATATTGCGTGGAAGACAGAGTTTACAGTAAATTTCAAATTGATTTGAGGTATGCCAACCAAGGTATGGACATTAACAATACTCAATGAGCAAAAGAACTGAACAAAAGAATTGAATGGATCAAAACCAAAAACCAACCAAAAGAAAAACTAAAACCAATATAAAACTTCAACCAGGTGGGGAGCGGAATACCGCTAACCCACCATGGCAGAGGGTGAGGGGGGTCAGGCAGCTCTTCAACAGTCATATTCCTCAAGACAGGATCGTTATAGTTGTAGAAACAGACAAAAGCGGAGAGCCAGGGTGTGAAGACATCAGCATGGTGGGGGTGTAGGTGGACAAAAAGTTGGTTAACTACCTCAAGATCAGCTTGGTAGACTGCGTCAACAAATTCAGCTACTTGGTATTCATCTTTAATGTGGGCTTCTGGAAGCTGGGAAAATTTGGTGAGACTTTGCCAGGTGATTTTTGCAGATGGGTCAAAATCTACTAATTGTGCCACATGCATGACCACATCAGTGGCTTCCGTGGCCAATTTTGTGATTTCCTCCTGTGCTGTTTTGAGGAAATCAAGCGGGAACTTGACTATGCTCAGCCCATGTTATAATTATGAAACAGATTGGGCCACCACTTTGCATAGGATTGGGCAATGAGGTGAGGCCACCGCTGCTAAGGCGAGCTGGTGGTCACTTTGGTAGGGGATGGCATTGGGTTTAGGAGTGAATTGCTTAGGGGATGGAGATTGGTCAATATCAGAATTGTAAAATTTGGCCCAAACACAATTGGTGGGATGAAAGGTTCACTGGAGTGCTCATTGATGACAACGTTACCTGATTTGTCAATCTTGGCCAATAATTCTCATGAATTTTGGTTCACAGGAATAGTGGATGGAGATTTTGGGTGGGTAGGAGTTGAATGGGCTGCTTGGGTTCAAATGGTGGTCCAGGCCTGTTGCTGATTGGTTTAGGTGAAATTGGGTAGGATAGTGTGGGTGGTTTGGTGGAGGCCAATTTATCACTCTGGCCATTAAATGTGAACGTTAAGCGGAAGGGGGCAACAAAACGCCCCATTTGAAATCCACCAAATTTGGCATAGAGGCCAGATAAGAGGAAGTGGCTTAGGGGTAGGATTTTTTGGAATGGTCAAGTCTGAAACAGAGGGGACAAATTTGGTGACCAAGATCCACCTAAGCCCAAAAGAAATGCTTAGGCACCACAATGATATAAGCATGGGGATTTGTTGGTTATGTCAAGATGGTGTGGTATTATGGTGGAATTGGGAGCGATGTTCAGCTAGGCGCCCTGCTCCAGAATGAATGGCAAAGACAAGGTTGGGCTGTGTCGCATACACCAAAAGCCCCACCATTAACTGATCATATAATAATTGTGGTGGTAGGTGAGATGGAGGGATGCGGACACCACCAATGTGGTGTCATAAGGGAGGTGAGTCAGGTGGAAGGAATAGGAGTGTTTTTGTAAATTAATGAAGTAGAAGCAGCTGCTGCAGCATCTTTCTCCGTTTGGAATTAACAATGAAAGAGCCCTTAAATGGGCGAAAATTGATAAAGCAGCTGTTGCAAATGCAGCCATGGCTACTTCAATAATTGCCTTGTTGGCATATGGGAACAAACGCCCATAGTTAACTCTTAGGAAAAATCAGATATTGGAATGATAGAGGGTGAGAGGATGGGGGCAATAAGGGTGGATGTGTGCCAGGTGTTTTGCTAAGTCCTGTGGGTGGAAAAATGGCCTGAAGAAGATGGTGGGCTATTTGACCCCATGCAAATACGTTTTCCTGAAGGGCAGAAAACGCTAGGCAGAGGAGCACTGCTACCCCACATTGGAGCAGCAGGCGGTGAATCTTCAGACATTTTTTGGAAAATGGGCGTGGCCAGATGGCAGTGGAAAATTATATACTTTTTCTTTGAAAAAAATCACTCAAAGTGAGATTGAGCAGAAAGAAAAGTTAAAACAGAGTTCATAGTAAAGAAAATTGAAAAGCTGGGTTTATTAGGGGTTGGCAAATTATATATGACAAGACAATAAGCCTAAATTATTGACTGGTGGATCATTAGCTATTCACTAGAATCAAGATGGAAAGGTTATTAGCAATTTAACAGGATTTGATATTGGTTGTTAATAAATGATCTGACCTCAGCAAATATGGAAATTCTTCTGAAACCTCCAATTATAAATTGAATAATAAGAACTTTATAGAAGCTAAGTTTTCTGAGCTAGATGGAAAGTAAAGTGGTCGCAGTGATGAGTGTAAAAGGGTTAATGAAGAATTATGGAAGAAAAGTCCTTAAGAAAATTTACCATAGTGTGAATTTGTGGTGCAAAATATATTTTGTGTAAATCCCTGAGGTTAGTGGTAGTGAAACTCTGTCATTGAAATAAAATTGTTGTTATGGAAGCTCTTTGATTCCATTTCATAGTTTATTTTATTTGAAGAGGGACGGCAATCATCATATTGCCCTCCTGTTTCATCAGTATATTCACTCTTGTGCAACCTTCCGCTAGATTGCATTTCATCTGCCAGAAATCTGACAGAAGGGAAAGATAAAATAAAGAATATATTGGCAACATACCATAAGGAGAGCTATTTTTTATATAGAAGATAGGGGAGGAAGGGTCAGAGGGATCTTAAAGCATTGTCTAAACCTGGAGCCTGTGAATATACTGATTGTTTAGGTCAGGAAAGATTAATAGGTTTGGGACAGTTTTTGACAGGTTTTACTATTTAAATTTTTGGTTTGTGTTGCAGATTAGAGAATAATCCAAATATAAAGTTCTGATCTTGCATAGATTCATCTGGAATGTTAAGTTAAAGCCAGCCAGTTTTATAAATCCTGTTTTGACCAAAAAATCAATTAAAATATTATCAAGAGTATATTAATCATTGGGGGGTTTATACATGATCTGCTTCATTATTTATCACCCAATTAATCTATCAGACTTGTTTGGGCTCATATGGAGTTTTGGGTGGGTTTGAGCAATTTTTAATATTGACAGTGACCAAGCCATGATTAAGATACTCCCAAGGTACTAATGGAGTCACCTAGACTAAAACATCTTTCTAACCCTTCTACCAACTTTATAGAGTATAAGAGGAAAAGGGGGACCGTGGTAGAGGTTCCTTAAGGCCAAGGAAGTAACCCATGTTCATCTACCACATGAGCAAGGTCACTGAGATGAGACAGAAAAGCTATAGATTAATGTATTCCACCTTTAGGTTGGGACCACATAGCGATTAAAAAGAGACAGAGGAGCTGAAAGAGGTTTAAAATTTAATATTACGCCTGAAGGGGTATTGTTTGCAGTCCAGGAGGTGGACTGAGCCTTAGGACAGACATTATTGGTTGTAATAAAGAAGTATGATAGAAATCAAAACTAGATTAAAAATTTGAAAACCTTTTTTTCATAATAAATAAAGAAAGTTTTTAACATATATATGTCTCATGGTTTTAAATAAGTTCAAAATCTGGGCAATGAAATGATGTAATAGTGTATTGAGCTTAGAGTATTAAGATGGCCCTCATTATTTTATTATTTAATTGAAGTAATCAAACCAATTAGATAAATAGATAGATAGATAAGTTTAAGTGCTATAGATGGCCATTGTTCATTTTAGTGTGTTACTGTACAAAAAAATCAAAAATAGTATTCATCCTTATCCCAAAATTATTAAGTTTATCATATCAACAAAAACTTAAACTGCTATCCATAAAGATATACCAATTTAAATAAAGTCATATATACAATTTTACAGCTTATATAAAGCTTTTAAATAAATTTTATAATTAAATAAGTTAAAAAAACTATATATTTCTCCTAATTTATCAAATCTTTGTAATAAGTTTGTTTTATGTATTTTCATTTGTTTAGGATGAAGTTTACAATAATATCTACATATGTGTAAAAAATTTATATAAAAGATTATTCCTTAAATCACTTTTAACTAAACGCTTATTAAAAGATATAATCTAAGTAAATACTTGAGTCTAACTCTATCAGCAATCTTTTTACTGTTTCTCACAGTTTTATTTTAGGCTAATCCAATAGACACTTTTTAATTTATCTATCCCTGTTATCTTACTATAAAAAGTTAAATGATAAGACACAATTATGATATCATAGAACTACAGTAAAAGAAACTTTACAGAAGATTTTAAAATTACCTAGCTAAAACATATACATGCTCTTTAGCTTTTTACATAATATAAAATTTATACTTTTTTATCTTATATATATATCTTTTGTCATCTTATTATAAATAGTTAAAGCTTTTCCATATTTTTTAGGATGTGGGTGAGCCAAGAAAAGACTGTGCTGCGGGCATGGGAGTAACTTCTCCACTGGCAGCAGCTCCAGACTATAAGGTGACACCAGGTTTTGTTTTACTAATTTATGTTGGGTGAAAGGGTTTTTGGTTGTTCTGACTAGGTGAGAGTGAAGATGAAGTGTTTTAGGCCTATGTATAATTGTTATCATTTACGTTGATCCAGAAGTCAACAATTTAACCTTCTCTCCATGAGGAACTAGTTGGTAGGCTTTTTCTAAAGCCATAATTGCTAACAGCACTGGATTTGGTTTTGTAATTTAATATAACAAACTAACATGATTTTAAATATTAAAAGAAGTGAGATGTAACTTCATTATAAAAACAGTAATCCAACATCCTTCTATTAGCTGAGTGTTAGGTTTTGAGGTTAAGTTGGGGATGGGGAAATTTTAAGCTCAACCTCAGCATCAGATGCCGTTTTTTTCTGAATTCAATATTGATAACATTACTAATTCAATTGATTCTCCAGAGTTGCACCATTGGCTGAGATTACCAACCCATTCTTAGGTTGTTTTGCAAGCCCCAAATTTTATAAATTCAATTTGTAGACTTAGGAATTTAGTGACAAGTTTGATCCCCATTTCTGACCTTTTACCTTTGACTTTTACCTTATTATGCCTTTTTATTACCAATATTTTCACACATGATTGCCACAGCTGTCAAAGTTTTTACCATAAAAGGTGGCTCTCAGTTGAGCTACTTGTTAAAAATAAGGGGTGGGGACCTTGGTGGGTTTTTACTAATTATTCCTAAATTTATTCAGTGTTGTCTGATCCAAATGAAAAACTATGCAGACTCTGAGACATTGGCGTTTTGGGTTTGAAAATGGGTTGAGGAGTGGCATAAGGCAAGTATGGAGGAGAAGCAGTCATGCATCGCTCATCTAGGGTACTTCCCAGGTCAGAAATTCTAGTGAGAGGTAGGGTATTGGGGTTAGAGCCCTTTTTTGACCTAAAAGGATGCATACCCATGTACAACTTGATGGCAGGAGCCGCTGGCTTTGAAATATTGGTTCTCTTGTTGTGAAAATATTTTTGTCAAGTTTGGTTTCATATTGGTACAGTAGTTTGAGAGAAGACATGGAATATGTACAGTACATACTTATATAGATAGGTTAACTTCTATCTTAGCAAACAGTTTAAAGGTTCTTCTTGTCTCCCATCCTTAGTAGAACAATAAATTCTTACTTTATTTCTGTATAGAATAGTTATCCTGGTCATATAATCTGATACTACCACAAAAATGCATGAGTTCAAATCCTGCACATGGTTGGCAACAATTTACTATATCTAAACCAATGTGACCAGCCTTAGAGACCTTTTTATTATGTTAAAAGGGTTAGTATATATACCTTTTTTTTTAGTACTAGATGGTCCCAGTATATATACCTTATTGTTATTATTAATATGACATTTAATTTAAGTTTATAAATTTATTGTTATCTAATTAAGTGATATTAGATTCAAATTTTATACTTATAAATTATTTTTTATTTGTTGATTAGATTGGGCTTAATCTATAAATTTAAATATGCAATTATAAAGGGGATTTGTCTAAGAATGTATATAATCAATTATAATCCTAAATAAAAAGTTTTGACACTAAAATAAAAACATGTTTAAACATTATATTTAGAATAACTTAAAGAGAAAGTATAGTTAAAGTGAATTGTAATTGCCTCTTAATTTCAGATAGTTATTCTCATTTAGTATATTTTAGTATAATTTAGAATTAAAATTTATTGCTGCCTAATATGAATCTTTAGATAAAGTAGATTTTTACCAACTTATTAAAAAAGTCTTTTTGAGTTTATCACCCTTAGTTAAATTATAAATTGTGATGTAAATTCTGCTAAGCCATTAAATTTTGTAATTTTAAAATGTTAATATTATACTTATATTTATTTGATAGTTTTGAGTTGGAGTAACTTAGATGACAAAAATTTCTTTTTTAACTCTAATTAGAATACATTTTAGCTGCTAAATCTATAATAAAAGTAGCAGATTGATAAAGAATCAATTTTACTGGTCTGATAATAAGGATATATAAAACAAACACTTTAAAATAAGCATCACTTCCTTAAAGTTATATATGAATATGAAATCGTTTTTATTTTTTTTATAAAATAAAGATATATACATTATTTTTCATAACTTAATAAAATTAAATATGTCTTGTATAGAATTTTTTTGGTATATTTTATTGTCAATAAATTTTATTATATCCATCTATCAAACTAGAAGGGTGGTTAGCTGAGTGGGTAAAACTGCTTCCGCCCCTAGTGAAGGTTTTGAGTTCAAAACCTGTATTGGCTAGAAAACATTCTCAGTGTGGTATATTTGTCCCAAGGTCAACCCACCTCAAATATTTTTTCTATATATCATACTAGCATGTAGTGCATGTTACCCACATTTATTAATTAACAGGATGCTCAATCTTGATTATTATTTCATAATATTATCAAATGATCTTAAAAGGTTTGAAATGAATAAAGTTAAAATCAACATAAGGACTAATTAAAGAAATACTTGCATGAAAAATGTTAAAAACTTAATTATAGTGTCAGACAATTGTTATCTCAACTTTGGCAAAAGAATGTTATAGGTAATAATAGTTCCAACTCCTCAAATACAACTGGGCAATTACATGTCTGATCTTCTAATTCTATGGCTTTGAGCGAAAATAATGACAATATTGGCCAAAATACCATGGACAATTCTCAATGGAACCTCAAAAATTGGAGTAACCTTTCAAATATTAGATGGGCAAATAATACTATATTAAGCAGTCAGATTGCCCCAGACATACAAGAAAACCAGGGGAGTCCATTGAAGGTTCCTCCACAGACCACATAAAATCCAAAGCCAACCTTAAGCGGGGACCACCCCCTTTTAGAGGCTGGGTGGGGGTCCCCCAAGATGCAATAAATTTCACTTATGGGGATTAGCTAGAAAAATTAAATTGTTACCTCACGGGTGCAACTTACCTAGTAATGACTCCCTATCAGTCATTCAGCTGGAATAAAATGAGTCTTCTGAGCTTTGATAGGTCAGATTTACATATTTCCTTATTCAGATGATAACAAGCCATACTGAACTTATCATTAAATTCCCTTCAACCCTTGATACTTTTTAAATACTGACTAGTCAGATATAAAGAGGGTTCATTTTTTATCCCTTACCTACACTAATAAATCTTTCTAAAAAGTAACTTTTTTATTAGTGTTTTTCTAACTTTGTTATCTAAAAAAACCCTTTTGTGGCTCAAGCCACATTCAGCACCAGAGAGTGAGAAACCGCTGGATATAATAAAGTGGTGCTCACTACAGGGGTTGAACCTGTGACTTTGGTGTTATAAGCACCAACACTACAATATGAAGATTGAGCACCAAGCTGGAACCTGTCATATGAACATTGATGGCTTAACTCGTTTGTCTATCCTTCATCTGGATAATAGTGAATCCAAGAGGCTGCATGACCTACCTATGACCCCTGACGCATGGGAATGATGAGGATAAAACCATCCAGAAAATGTTAGCCTAAAACTCCTACAATACTGAGATGGAAAGTTGGAAATTATATAAGAGAATAGGGGTAAAAGGTTACCTTATATTTAACCTTTTTTTAGTACTAGATGGTCTTATATTTAACCTTCAGAGCAAGTTCCCATGATCATGGAGGTCCATTCTATGCTAAAGCACAGTAGAGTGCATAAAACTTATGAGTGGTTGAAGGATCGGTATTACTTGGAAGAAAATATGGAGTCTATCATCATAGTGCTAATGCCTGCTTAAACTTTAAGAAGCAATCCAGCTACAAAACCAAGTATCAATAACAACCAACCACGCCTCAACAGCCATTTCATATTATAAGCTTGGATGTGGTGGTCCACTATCTCAGACTACCAGTGGGAATCATTATATCCTGGCAGGCATTTATCACTTCACCAAATGGATTGAAGTGGTAGCCCTTACTGCCCAGACCGCAAAAGCTACTGCCACCTTCCTCCAACAACCTATTTCACACAGCATGGTTGTCCCCAGGTCTTAAAGTGTGCTAATGTGAAGAATTTCACCTCGTGGGTAGCAAAGCTATTGGCTACTCCTATGGGGATGCGATAACTTTTCTTGGTCCCCTACAATTCCTCCACAAATGGTACTGTGAAAAGAGCAAATGGAACCCTGGTTTCCATATTATGAAAGATGGCCAGCTCTGATTCCCTACACTGGGATCAATTCTTACCTAGTGCCCTCATGGCCTACCATATCAGCTAACATCAAATCTTTTAAATGTCTCACTTCCATGTATTATATGGTCAGGAGCCAGGAGTACCCTCCCTGCTAGCAAAAGATGTCTTTTCTAGTGGTGAGCAACCTAAAAAGCCATGAGAAGATTAGCCCACCATATCATTCAGCTTCAATCTGAGGCAATGACTAACCTAGCTAAAACGGTCACTAAAGAAGGACAAGCTGCCTATGAGCTTCAGTCTCCCCTGCCTTCATTTGAAGTGTCTGATATGGTTTTATACTACCATAATCACATCATTCTTAGAAGAGTTAAGATAGGCTTAATTGAGAAGGTCCATTCACAATCACTTCTAGAGAAGAAATGATTACTCTCAAATCCTTGGCTACTAGGATTACCATTATTTGGGTACATGGTCGTTTCTTATGGCCCTATTCTCCACCAACATTATTGAGGGGGGTGATGTCAGACAATTGCTATCTTGACTTTGGCGAAAGAATATTGTAGATAAGAATAGTTCTGATTCCCCAAATACAATTGGTCAATTACATGTCCAATCTCTCAATTCTATGGCTTTGAACAAATATAATGACAATATTGGCCAAAAGACCCTGGCCAATTCTTGGTGGAACCAAAAAAATTGGGGTAAAACCTTTATGAATATTAAACAGGCAAATACTACTAAATTGGGAAATTAGATTGCTTCAGACATTTGAGAAAACCAGGGGAGTCCTAAGAGGGTTCAACCTGTGCCACATCAAATCCAAAGCCAACTCCTAAGTGGGAACCACCCCTTTTATAAGCTGGGTGGGGGTCCCCCAAGTTGCAATAATTTTAATTAATAAGGATTGGCTAAAATATATTAAATTGTTACCCCATGGGTACATCTTACCTAGTAATGTCTCTTTAGCACTAGTGGTGCCCATTCCAAAAGGGGGAGCCACCACGCATCTTTATTTGCAAATGGGCCAAACAAAGGAATTATCACAAATTAAAAATTCCTAATATAGCCCCTAGGTTATCAGCCTAGCAAGCCATATCAGAAGGCGAGAAAGCCTTGGGGAAACTTTTGTCCAATGCCCGCTTTAGCTGGCGGAACATGGTGGACAGCATAGGGGTAGGGGCATCAGAGACATGGGGCATGAGGAAGTATAGCTGCAGGTTTTCTTCATTTATGAGGCCAGCAGTATCCATCGCCTCAATGTATTGAGCAAGTTGATGCTCAGCGAAAGTGATGAGAGCAGGCACACAAGTGAAAGACTTGATGTGCTGGCGGGTTTGAGGATAGTTGGGGTCAAAAAGAGAGGTTTTTGCCACATTTATGAAAGCGCGGCTTGCACCAAAGGCGAGCTCCTCTATCTTATATATTACATCTTTCTCACAATCATTGGGGAAATTGGGATAGGAATACCCCCAACCAGGGGTTCCTATCATCCCACCGAGTTGCTGGTGAAGTAGAGTGTTGTCCAGGGCAGCTGCAGCCTCAACTGCCATTTTATTAATATTTTTATAAATGATAAAGCTGTTTCAAGGGCAAAAATGGTGGGGCCACAATTTGGGAGGATCAACAAAAAATTCCTCCAAAGCAAAATCAGGCTTAACATTATAAGCCCAGTCTGAATCATCAATCCATTCAAGTGCTTCAAATGGATTTAAATTGGCTAGTGCTGGCCCAGCCACCATAGTTGGCAGGTTGGTAGCACCTGATTGGCCACAAGCTGTCAACAATGACAGCTCAGCAGAAACTGTTTCAGCCATTGGATCAGGGTGCTATAAATTGACCAAATTTTTAAAATTTTTAGGTTTTTATTGGCTACGGCTTTGAAAGCCAGGTCAAAATTTTCTGGGGTTGGGGAGTGGGAGTGTTGAATGGTTGACTGGATTTAAATCGTCGCTTATTATAAGCCAAAGATATCCTAAGTATATCTGAACTTGAGTTTATGGCCTAGCAATTTTACTTAATTATATTCAACTATGATGACATGGGCTTGAGGGCTTTGTTGGTTAGGTTGAACTTAAATTTAAGTTTTGATTTAATGACTCAGGCACGTGGGCTTTGTTGGTCTATGTTGAAATTAGTTTTTAATGTCAGTAAAGTTTTCATTTAAATTAATTACTAATTAGTGATATGAATCGCCTTGGTATGTGCTGATTGCATGTGAAAGTAAATCAGTTCAGCTATTTTAAAGATATGATGAAACGCCATCTCAAGGATGATGATGGTGTTTACTCCAACTCTGAGGCTGAGCATGATGCCCTGAGTCAAAGTATTTGTAGACGTCATTACAAACTTTTTATGTGGCCAAGAGTCACTGAAAAGTAAGGTGTCATGGGTAAGATGTGGTTAACATTGAACCCTATAAATAACCCTTGCAATTACACTAATAAATATATCCTTTAACTTCTGGACTAAGTTTATAATTTATCTTATATACTTTTTGCGTTATTACTTTATTTTATATTAAAGTCAATTTTCACTTGGGATCAGTAGGATCAGGGCAGCGTGCCATCATCCAAGTGAAATGACTGGGTATACAATTAAAGTATTACCAAAAAGCTATATCATAAATTTAAATTCACCATCCTGTCTATTGTCCTCACACAATAGACGCTTGAAACCACATCCCACCCTCAAATAAGAACCAGCCCTCTGAAGCAGACACCCAAATTCAACAGTTAGGATCACGCCTCATTTGAAAAATTGGGGTGAGGCAGCCGCCAGGGTGGTGCCAGAGGGGGAGCGGTGGAAGCGGTGGAAGCAGAAGCCATAGGGCACTTATGCTTTGAGTGATCAAGCTCAAAACACAAGGGGCAGATGGTGCAGCCGTTTTCGATGCGCGCCCAAAAAGGATGATCAGGGGTGGATCTGATTACAGTGTGGGGGGAATCATGAGATGGGTTTCACAATGAAATGGGCGGATCATCGCATAGGTGTGAGGGCCTGCCAGACAATCTGCCCATGGGGCACCACAAACTGCAACATGGGGTCTGCGCTGTAAATGGCCAAACCCTCTGTGAGCTTATGGCAGAGGCACTTGGGGGAAAGGAGGGTAACCCGGCAGAACTGGGCCACCAAAGTGGCCTTATCTAGGAGCTAGGTGCAAACGGTGGGCAAAGGAATTTTTTATAAATTAATTGCAGCTTGGCTGCTGCCACTGCATCAGCTTCAGAGTGGATGCCGAGGTCAAAGTACCCCTTAAGGGCAGAAGTTGATATAGCTGGCAGGTTTGAAAACCGCCTTGGCCATCTCAATGATGGCTGTGCTTGCATATGGGAAGAGATTCCCATATTTGACCCAGAGGCCAAAACGCAAATTGCTCTGTGGGAGCACCAAAGGGATCTGGAGCACCGCCTGAGAGCTTGCAAGGTGGTGGGCCTACTCCCAAGGGACATAATGCCCAGTAGCATTGGGAGGGCTAGAAGAGCTAGCCTGGGCGTGCTTCAGTGGCAGCCAAAAGATGCCAAATGGTGGCACACCACCACCTCAGGCTGGGGGAGCAGGCGTCAATTGCATCAACATTGGTAATCTTTGGCTCAATCAAGTGGTCATGTTTTGTACTTTTTAAAAAAATATGAATTTGGCTAGGATTTAGGTATCAAAGCAAAGAAAGAATCCTTGTCTTGTAATGTCTACTCATCAGTCATTCATCTGGAATGAAATGAGTTTTCTGAGCTCAAATAGGTCAGATTTTAATATTTCTTTATTTAGATGGTAACAAGACATACCAAAATTATCATTAAATTCCCTTTGACCCTTGATACAGTTTAAATACTGACTAGTTGGATATAGAGAGGTTCATTTCTATACCCTTGCCTAAACTAATAAATCCTTATAAAAATCAACTTTTTTATTAGTGTCTTTCTAACTTTTTTATCTAAAAAACCCTTTTGTAGATCCAGACACCTTCAGTACCAGTGAGCAAGAAACTTCTGAATTCCTACATTTAGAATAGAGATTAAATATAATCCACTAAGCATTTATAAATCTTAAAAGCATCCAAAAACACAAATGGTTATTTAATAGTGCAAAAACAAATGAAAATGCATGCCTAAATTTTGATAAAATTTCAAAAGTATAAAAAATGTGGAAAATTTCTTGTAAAGTGGCAAACACAAAGGGAAATGCTTACCCTAATTATGAGTAGAACCTAGATTAAAAGATAAAAAAAGTAGAGTACCAGATAAACTTAATATAATATGATTTATTTTAACAATTTAGATTATTGTCATGAGATCATCTATAATGCCTCATCCACTAAGAGGTGGTGTGGAATGCACAGCTGAAAAGCCAGGGAACAAGCTGCTAACTAAAGGGAAAAGTCCCCATGTAAGGTTCCAGTTTATAGGGGACCAAAGAAGAGGTTTATAAATTTTAAGTAGTAATAGAACAAAATAATATGTGAGGACTTGAATAGACCTCAAGGAAATGTGTAACCACCCAAAGAGCAGTATTGAGGTTTCCTGGGAGTCTTTATTTAAGGGTCCAGGATTTCCCAAATGGAAATAGAATCCATATCTAATTTAAACAAAATAGGATGACCTATATTATTAGAGACCTCCTTCATGAGGTCTTCAATGAGGTCAAACCAAGGGACCATCTGATAAGTCAAAACAAATATAGTTTTTTTCTTTAAAAAGTTGACCAACAAAAAAAGATTAATCTCAGAAAACTACTTCTAAATAACTGGGGGACATTATTTTTCATCAGGTGAGGCACTGCGCCCATTTTACCCTTTCACTATTTTTCAAAAAATCATCCATTTTTTGGTCTTAGATATGACACAAATTCCTTAGCTTGTTCACACTTTTTAAGCTCATTTTGATCCTTGTCATAACATTAATATACAATAAATTTTTATTACATATATATAAATCTTATTACTATTAGACGCATATATGCGTTTTTAGATTTACATACCACTCATTTTATGGAAGCGTATATGCGTTTTTATATTTACATACCCCTCAGTTTTTGGATGCATATGCGTTTTTAGATTTGCATCATCCCCATTTTTTGGATGCATATATGCATCAAATTATTGAAAGGGTTGACAAACAAACGCAAACTACTATTTATTGTTATACTATAGTTTGAGTAGGCTTGCACTTGTGTGAATGACTGCAATTGCATTTTTCTGGATTTTGCAATATGTTAATACAAATGGGAATAAAAGCTTCATGTTCAAAAAAATTAACATCCCATTGTAATTCAAAAAATTACTGGAACACTTTAGAGCTGAGGGTGTAACACTCCTGTGACCATCACATGCACCCCCAGAACCCACTTAGGCATATTTTGCCCTTACCCAGCGTTAGTCCAAGGGTGTGCTTCAGGTAAGCAGATTCCCTAACTTGATCCCCTTGGCTGTTTCCTTCTCAGCCTTATTGGTACAATTTTTTCTCACAATTATGCCATTTAACCATGAAATTTTTAGGGTTTTTGAATGGGTAGTATTTCTAAAATAAGTACTTTTTGCCCTTTGTACTTTATAGTAACATTAATAGCATCCAGATAGCCATGCTTTTCTACAGTGTTTATAATTTATCAGACGCTTCAAAAACTTAATTTATAATTTTATTATAGATAACCACCAACTTCTCAGCTAAAAACATCAAACCTATCAAGTCAACAAAAAACCATAAATTTCTTTGTAAAAATCATTCTTAAAGTAAAGTTTTAGTGATATCAGGAACCACCTCAATAAGCAACCACCTTATCTTTCTTTTTAGTTTTATATTCATATCTTTATTTAGTCATTTTAAAATGAGTAATAAGAAAAAGAGGAGGAAATAATTATTGTCCTATCCAGTATAGGTTTTAGACTATTATGAACTAAATTTGCATCAGAGAGGTAGCAGGATGTACTCTTCTAGGATAACTACCCTTGTGTAGCAAACCAAAACACATTGAATCAATTTATTAACACTAAACTGCTAACTGGAACATTAATAATAAAAAGGCTCACCACCTGGTTGTATAATAAATACTTCAGCTAGTTTTATATATGGTTTTTAGTAGGCGCCTATAAACTAATAAAGCTATATTAAATCTAAATTTAATACTAGCTTATGTGATTTAGGATACAAAAATAAGCTTTTATATACTGATAAAAAGTTTTATCTGATCAGAAATTAAAATGCCAAAAACCATACCTACTTGACAAACTAAAACTTAAGAGGAATATATAAAAAACTTTGTTATTTAGGTCTTTATTGAAGAGAAGTTTTCTTGATATGTTTTTAAATATAAAAAAAGTATTTGAGGTGGGTTGACCTTAAGACAAATATACCACACCAAGAATTTTTCTAGCCAGTATAGGTTTCAGCTCAAAACCTGCACTAGGGGTGGAAGCAGTTTTACCCTCTCAGCTAACCACCCTTATGTTTTTAAATATAATTAATCTTATATTAGACATATGTTATGTTATAAAACCTGATATTATATACAAAGTAATATGATTTATAAATTGTTTCTTAGTAGGTACCTATGAACTAAAAATTTAATACATTAAAAAATTTTAAATTACAAGATTATTTGGTTTATAATATGTGATGAGAAACTTTTCTCTCTCGTTGCAATCACTTTTGCAACTTATTCAATTCAAGTCTGATTCTAGTTTGAGTAATCTCACAGAGGAGATTAGTCTGCGCCCATGTCAGGGAGCAGTTGGGCAAGTAAGGTAAGAGGAGCAGGTGGTAGGCCCACGGCCTCAAATATTTGAAAACGCCCCGGAGAAACTGGCGGAATAGAATTTTTTTTAAAAAACTGGCGGTCACTATTTTCCTAGAAATCCTCACTTGGCAAGCGCGATGCAACCAGTACATCAACACGCCACACTCACAACCACTCTCGTCAGTAAAAACAGAGTATGTGTGTTTCTGGACATCCAACAAACATCACTATGGGAAAAATTTTGTGGGGATGTGCACACTTATTTCCTGACTGCGGTGTATGTCACACCTCACTCCATGTCACATGGTTGGCTGGATCTCAGTTTCAAAAACAAGGAGACAGCAGAAAAAGCTGCTGCAGTGCACATAGTGATCAACCTCCCCAAAGGGCAATAGGTCATTAAAACCAAACGCACCAGATGGACAAAATTCAACCAAATTTTCCTCACATATGACTTTTTGCCTACTACGGTAAAACGTGCCATTTCGGAGCAGCACCTGAAAGATGGTCTCACCATTTATGGTGAAATACAATCTTTTGAGATGCAACGCTTTACGCTGATGCCACACCTGTGCACCAGCAAAGACATTGCAGTTCTGACCCCAACTGAGGAGATCGTGAAGGACCTAACCCAGATCCCGCACTCCACTTTTATTAACATCAAAGGGCATACCACCCACCCTTTCCAGGTAACAGTGGACAGCGCGCCCCCCATCTGCACACTGTGACGTGTTCAGCCATAAGGCACATGCATGCCCCACCAAAGAGGGCATCACATTCCAAGAGCACCCCTCAGTGGCCATGGCCAGCGGAGAGGTGCACTATGAACCAACTGCAAGCACCAAAGAGGCTTTCCCATGGGGAGCACAAGGTTGCTACCGGTAAAACCTATTTCACCACAAGAGTGGAAGAAGGCCAAGCAGGCCCGCAGGGCTGTGGCCAAGGAAGCAGCCAAAGTCACCACCGCTATCCCACACTCCCAACGCCAGGAGGACATCGAGACCTTCGCAGTGGAAGCAAATTGGGAATCCATCAACCAATCAGATTGGGAAGCCCATGCTGATTGGGCCACCCAATCTGAGGATCCGATGGGTGACTTGATCTCACCCAATCTTTGCAACCAAGCTCTGGTTGAAACTGACTTGGGGTCCAACCTACCTGAAAGTTTTTTTTTGACCCGCTCATAGGTGCACCAAACTCATCCATACCACAAAAAATTCGTTTGACGTTGGGGAAACAAAAAGCAAAGGCAAAAGCCAACGCGAACCTTTCTGCTAAAATCAACAAAACTACTAATAGCGTTGCTGCAAACACCCACACTGCTGTGAAGGCCCATGGGGATCTAGAGGAGGCTAGTGGGACCAGGTGCCCACCCCCTCACACCTAAGGTGTGATGGGGGAACCTTCACTTTAGGGACGTTGAATATCGATGGACTCAAGGCCTTGCTGTCCCAGGCTAGGAAACTGAGTTTTTTACAAAAAATTTACCATTGGATATCCTGGCCATCCAGGAGTCCCACTGTCCGTGAGGTTCCAAGGATGCTTGGAAAGCCATGCTCCTCCCATCCCTATCCTTTTGGTCAGAGCACTGTGGGGTGCTAGTTTGGAAAAACACTTTTTTCAAATTTTTATTGTTGGAATCCTTCCTAAATGGCCAAGTCCTCATTGTCACTTTCTTGTGGGCTGACGTGGCACATGCTATCATCGACATCTATGCCCCAAACTGTGCATGAGAGTGTCAGGAATTTTTCTCGTTGGTCAAATCCCTCCCATTACCCCCAGAACCTTTCATAGTTGGCGACATGAACTGTTGGCTAAACACACCAATGGACCGTTTGCCTTCCTCCTCCCACGCCCCCCAGGGTCACGTAGAACTCCGCGTGTTAAAGGCCACCCTTGGGTTAATGGATGCATTGCTTTGGCGAGCCCCACTGCTCAAAAACATGACATGCACCCACATCCACAACGGCCAATTAAGGCCCATGACCTGCATTGACCTTATCCTTACGCCAGCGAAATTTTAACCCCACATTTCCCACTTCTAAACAACAAAAATAGAATCCTCTGACCACCAGCTGGTCTTGATAACCTACCACCTACCTGTCATAGTGGCTAAGGCCCCACATTGGTGCAAACTCCGCCCTCCCAAACTTGCGTTGCCAGGATTTTCCACTTGGGTGGAATCAGCAACTTTGGAAAAAGAGTTTGTTACACCATTTTGCACGGACCCCATCTCCACATGGGCAGCCTTCAAAGAGGATACCATCCGCCACTCCCGCCACCTCTCCTCCCAATGCTCACGAGCCACATTGGCCATCATTTCGCGCGCTCTTGCAGAGTTGGCACACCTGGAGTCCAACATCCCAGCCACAGGATACAGCCCTGCATGGGGCTGGAAGTGGGCGGATGCAGCTGCCCACCTCAACGCACTCGAAAGGCAACACAAACATTGGGTTTGTGTTCAGTACAGGGCCAAACACATTACAGAGGGCGATAAGTGCACCACATATTTTTTTAAATAATTTTTGCACCACACCAAGCGTGGCCTACACACAGGTGTGAAGATCAGATGATTCCATCGCGGATATGCCAGCTGAAGTGGCAATCAAAACACAGAAATATTACTCTGAGTTATACCAATATGATCCAATTCAGCCGGCCAAAGTGGCAGAATTTCTTGACCAAACCCACATCTGCACCATTTCCCAATATCTGGAAATAATGAATTTGATTACTCCGAATGAATTATGGACAGCCATCCGCATTGCACCAAACTGGAAATGCCCAAGCCCAGATGGCATTCAATATGAATTCTATGAAAAGTACTTCAAATACATATCCCCACTACTGCTTGCCTCACTTAACCAGAGCCTTCTGGAAACGCGCCTCCTGCCAGGAGGACAAGAGGCCTTCACTGTCACACTCTTTAAGAAAGGGGACAAGCTAGACTTAACCAACTGGCGCCCCATTTCTTTAACTAACATGGATACAAAAATTTTAACTAAAATCATGGCTAACCGTTTAGGGATTGTAGCATCTGCCACCATCTCCCCAGAACAATCTGGTTTCATACCCAGAAGGTTGATTTGGGACAACCTGCACTCTTTGGCTAACACATGCCAGTCCATAGCTTCTGGGGCATTTGTATTTTTAGACCAACAGAAGGCCTATGATAGAGTAAACTGGGAATATCTCAGGGCCTGCTTCCACCAATTCCGATTGCCCCCTCGTTTCATCAGCTGGGTAATGCTGCTCATGGAATCTGCAACAATGGCAGTGCGTGGCCCTGGCTTCCTAACAGAAGTAGTCCGCCCTCAAAGGGGCTTGCGACAAGGGGACCCCCTTAGCCCACTCTTATACAACTTCAGCCTTGACCCACTACTTTGAAACGTGAATGTCCAACTCACTGGGGTCCATGTGCCAGGCCAAGCCCCAGTCAAGATAATGGCATTTGTAGATGACTGTGTGGTTGGGGTGTCTAATAATAAAGATGCACGCGCACTTGAAGCTCTCATCCAGGAGTGTTCCCAGGTAAGTAACGCTGCACTGAACGCTTCCAAAACTGAAATCATCCTCCTTGGTCAGTATCAAACCTGCTGGGCCCCTGCAACCAGTGCCCATCCCAGCCCATCTGCTCGCACACGTGCTCGCCCCCCCAGCTCGCCCCACACCACCCCACTGGTGCTCCCCTTCGTGCCACGCCCTACCATAGGGCCAGTCTGCCATCTGGGCGTGTGGGTGGAGGCAGGCGGGTATGCATCAGCAGTAATGGAAAGTCTTATTCTAGACAACGTGATGAAGCACATCGCCTCCCTCAGAGCCCACCCTACTTCCCTTACTGGCAGGGTTGTTTTAGCCAACTCTATGCTCCTCTCCAAAGTCTGGTTTGGAGCCCACGCCATCCCTTTCTCCCCAGGCTTTTTCAAATCCTTGTATGCCCTGCTGCAAGGATGGCTTTGGTCAGGCCGCCCACCACCAGTCCGGCTAGAGGTCATGTTTGGCCCTCATCATCATGGTGGCATGGGCCTGCTTGACTTCAAAGCCCATGCTGCCAAGATCCTGGGCATCTGGATTGCGGCAGTCACTGCCCCTACGCTCCCCTCCCAACACTGGTCCCGCGCGGCCCACTCCAACTTCTCCTGCGCCTTGGGCCTCAACAATCCAATGAACCCTCACTCCCTGATGAAATACCTTGCTCTACACCCATCGGCCACAGGTCCTCACGGTACTAAAACCCACTACAAACGAATCCTCCTCTCCATGCAAAGCGCTGAGTGGAGAATTTGTATTAGCAGACACACAGCCCAGAGAGGCCGCCCCTCTCCTCAGTTCACACAAGAGGTACAGGGGCTACCCATCCAAGATGGCGTGATTCCCACACGGCCCCATGTCCTATCCAGGGTGGACTACCTGGACATAATGGACATCCCTTACTCCATTGAGACCCAAAAAAACTATCTGGAAATATGCACACCATCCTCTGTTGCAGCCTCAAATTTGTTCCCATGTGTGGCGCTGCCTGAGGTGGGTGTACCATACGGCTGAGCGCTCTAACGCTTTACACTCATCCTGCGTTGTTTGTGGCCAGTATGGAATGCTGTTCCTCCGCCTGGAGAAGTGTCTTACCTCTAAAGTGATATGGCGCGAAGTTCAACGCCTTCTTGGCCAGGATCAAACACATCCCTTCAGTCTGTCAAGAGATATGTTTGCTTTATCAATGGCCTCCCCCTTCCACCCTCCCTCCATGCTCTGGTGGTTGCAATCGCCATGTGGACTTTCCACACGATTGTCTTGGATGCCATCGCAGGCGCCACCACCACCCTTCCAGAAGCTGTCCACAGATTCTGGTCTCATTTGGTGGACCACTTTCAGGTGTGGATGTTTGGATACCTCCCACCGCGTCGCCAACAGCTGGTCTCCTCCTGGTTCCCAGTTTGGTTCATCAAATCAGACCCTTTCCTACACACGTATTCAATTGTGGCTACGGCCCCTTCACACGTTCCTTCCCCCCTCCCCATAAGTGGCGTTCCCGCTGGCAGCAAGAGATAGCTTCGCTTCTCTGGGGTGCCTTCCCTGTTACTAAGTTTTGTCTCTTTTGGGTCAAATTCGGAAGTGTCCGTCCCATGGTCAGCCTTCCTCACAATAAATTAGTTAAATATGTGATGAGAATTAGCTTGTATAAAAAGTATTATAATTTTTATATTTTTGAGGTTAAAATATAGTCAAATACCCCATCCCTACTCAAAAATATTACATTCAAACTGCATACACATAGCAAATTTTATAAGTGTAGGTTTTTGAGTTTTAAAATGAGTTTTAATTTATTTTTGCAAATTTAAATTGTTTTACAATGTTGCAACTAGTTCAAACAACCATATGTTTATATATTATCTACTAGATCTTACTTTACCTGATATTTATATTCTGATTTATTACTTGTTAAAATTATCTTGCCTTGCAACCCCCAGTTTTATAGGGAGTTACCAAAGTTGTATTTTTTGGTACTTTCCTTGACATATACAGTTATAAGTAATTAGATGGAAGATTAACTCCATAAACACCACTGATGGAACTTACATTTTTATAAATTTAAAAACCATGGTATGTGGCCTCAGTGTTCATACTATCTATTGTATTATTTTAATCTTGATATCCTAACTTTCCCCACACTATTTTAGAGATATTGATAATAGGGCCCTATTTACATGGTCATGCACCAGTGTCTTGATTGCAATTGGTTGATCTTTTCATGTAGCATGCTGATAATTTTAATAAGACTGTGCTGGCCCTCAGGATGGAGTACCACTCAAAACACCAGCCAGATTACTTCTGGTACAGCCATTCATATTGACAATTTCAAAGGTAATATGGCATCTACTAAAACAAAAAACCTTTCTTTCATCGCTAATTTCAAAACTAAATATTACAATCAGCCAGAAACTTAGCTTAGTAAATTTAACAAATAATGGCAAATTCCTTTGAACGCTACTCTGATATATCATATTTCATCTATAAAAATTCAAATCACAAAACCCTAGGTTGCTGACTTGTGCGTTAACCTGTATGACCCACTCCCAAACTGCAGCTGCAAAAACTGATGCAGATCAAATCTCATTAAAGCTCAGTGGGATCACAAAGGATAACACTACTTTACAGCCTACCCCTGTCAACTCTGTGTTAACTGAGGTTCAACCAATTAGTGCACCTAACCTTGGAGGCGTATCTAATGATCTAACCGTGGTAGCTGGGAGTATTGCAGCTCTTAATACTGTGCATGGGGTTGGGATGGTTTTGCTAACCACACTCCTCAGAAATCAGCATGAGCGCCCAAACTAAATTGTCAGTGATTGTTGATTCAACTAGCCATCATTTTACTACTTCAAAAATTAACTAAAGCGGCCAAACTGTAACTACAGTAAATGGTGAATCAGTTGGCCGTCATTTTTATGTTTTGGAAGGCAAAAAAACACGCCCAAACTGAATCAGCATTGAGTATCAGATCAGTTCATAATAATTTTCATTAAAATCAAAATCAGATTTAAATCATAACTAGCTGTTGAGATTTTCTCTAGGATAGGTGAAAACCTTGTCCAAGGGAAAGATCAATACCCCTATTTGAGGGGCTTAAATCCCATATGGCTCGATAGATTCAAGAATAAAAATCAAATCTATATTATTAGCAATTATACCAAATTTGGGGCTTCATATAAATTAATCCAAATTTGAGGAAACGATTCATCCCCATTCCTTGGACATGTGACATGGAATATCACTTGATCTGGTCCTGAGGGTGGCGAGATCTGATTAAGGTTTAAGATAAGGGGCAATCCAGAAGACCTAGAGAGATCCTACTTAGATGGGGACATGATCCTTGAGGCACCGTGTCCCCACATACCCTATAAAAATCCCTGAATATTAGTCTAATAAATACTTTCATTATGATGTATTGTATTTTCTTTTTATTTGAGTTTAATTTTATTCTAATGATGGAAGTCTCGTCCATTGTCACATCCAGAGCTGCCCCTGTCCTCTCAGCTGACCCTTTCCCATGCAGTCAGCCTACTTATTGGATTCCTCAGCGCTAGCACCAGCAAGCGCATCTGGGGGAAAACTGATAACTAGTGCTTGCTACAGGGAGGCTTCCAAGGTGCACCCTGTGGAGTTACCCTCAACCTTAAATGATAATGAAACCACTGTGAGCACGCCAGATGCCAATCTTCTAACTTACCTCCAATGGAAAGGCAAAGACCCAATAACAGTTGGGACCAAATTTACAAGGAAATCCTTCAAGTGTGACCCCAAAGACTTCATGCATTTTTGAGCTCCAAGTCAGCTGGAACCTTTGCTGGACCTTTTAAATACGCCTGAAGAATTTAAAGAAGTTGTACTTGAGCCAAAATGCCAGCATAATGAAGAAAAAAATTAATGAAGGCAATGATTTATTACAGGGACCAAGCATTGCATTACAAGAGGATGTGGGATGCTAGGAGGGAAGAAGCCTTTGAAGACATCACCCAGCGGGATGACTGTTGGATGCTAGGACATTTCTACTGTGATGAGAGAAACATGTCTAAGTTTCTCTCAGCTTTGGGCAAATTTGAAAAGAAATTGGCCAAGCTACAAAACATCCTCTGGTTGTAAAAGAAAATCAAAATAATTTGAGTGCTTGAATTCCAACAAAAACAATTAATTTTAATACTAACCCTACTGTTTATTTAGATTATAAAAATCCTCCGCTCAAATTTAATTCCCGCTCTGCTGCTTACAGAAGATTTGGAAACAAATTGCATAGCCAATTTGAGCCCAAATGTGCTGATTTACAAATTAAATGTGGCCAGTGAGAATTGACAACACTAAATTGACAAAATTGGGACAAGTTGAGAACCAATTTACAATTGCAATGAAGGCAGCAAGCTGCAGGAATTTTTATGAAGCCTAAAAAACATTTGGTGCAATGATGCGTTTCAAACGCCAGGCAAAATACCTGGGACTTACATTCACACCATTTGTGTTAAGCTCAATGACTTCTTTCTGGCAACGCTACCGCTTTCCAACTTTGATGGCTCCCCTCTAGAGATTGGGCCACCTATTACTAAAATAAAAAATCTAGATTATCCAGTTCAGCTCTCAAATTGAGATAGCGCTGATCCCAATGAAACTGAGAGTCAAAAAAAGTGAAGCTTGAGGAACTAACTGACACTACCTATGCTACTAATGCCAACCTTCCAGACCACTTTAAATTTCCCTCTTGAACCTTGTTGCATAGTTCACTTTTGGTCACAAGTAAGATATGCTCTCCCCAATCCCAAGACAGTGGCTCAGCATTGCTCAAAGAGGCCTCCCTATTGAAACCTTCAGGGGGCCACACCCTACTGTCACCTGGTCATCTTCTAAGCTCATGGGGTTGCTTGCCCATGCTCACTACTGTTGACAACCTTTTCTCTGAGCCTTACCTGGATCTGCTGGTGGATAAGGTGATCTCAAGATGCCAGGCTTGGATAACAAATTAATTGAATCAAAAGCTTGAAGAGGCTGAGACCCACATGGCCAAGATGGTGCAGGAGACATGCAAACGTATATCACATATGGAGGTGGAGTTGAAGTCCTCCAAGTTGGAAGTTATGCAGGAACAAAAGCTGCTAGTCAGCCTGCAGTCAGAAATCCAGAACAAGACTTTTTCTTGACAGTCAATTACCTTCCACTACCCCCAACCCGTTCATTGTTGAGACATGAACTGTAGGATGAACCCATCCACAGACCGCTGGCCCTCATCGCCTACACCCCCACAGGGGCACGTTGAACTTCACGTTCTCAAAGCCACCCTAGGGTTGTTCAATACCTTGCTGCGCCATGCTTCACTACTCACTAACATGTTGCGCCCCCACATACACAACGGCCAGTTAAGGTCCATGACTCACTTGACCTTATCCTCGCGCTGTTAAATTTCATACCCAAATTTCTTACTTCACCATGACAAAATCGATTTCTCTAACTACAGGATGGTAAAGATTTCCTTCCGTTTATCCAACCCAACAGCCCAGGCGCTGAAATGGTACAAACTTCGCCCTGCTGAAATTGCGTCGCCAAGATTTTCCTTGTGGGTAGAATCTGTGACCTCAGCTCCGGAGTTTGTTGCACCATTATGTGCAGTACCAATTTCCACCTGGTCAACCTTCAAGGCGAGAACAATCCGCCAGGCTTGCCATCTCTCCTCCCGCTGCTCACAGGCCACCTCAGCAATCATTTTGTGCACACTGGCAGAGTTGGAACACCTGGAGTCCAACGTCCCCACTGTGGGCTATAGCCTAGCTTGGGGTCACAAGTGGACAGAAGTGGCCGCCTGCCTCAATGCATTGGTGAGACAACACAAGCATCGAGTTTGTGTTCAGTATAAAGCTAAACATATTACAGTAGGCAATATGTGCTCCACTTAATTTATTTAAAAATTATTTGCGCCACACCAGAGTTTGGCCTGCACACAGGTGCAAAGGCAGACCACTCCGTCGCAGATAAACCAGCCAAAGTGGTGATCAATATACAAAACTATTACTCCAAACTGTATAAATCTGATCCAATTCTGCTGGCCGAAATGGAAACTTTTCTTAAAAGTGCACACATCTGCACCGTTTCCAAATTTCCAGAATTGATGAATTTGATTACTCGTGACAAACTCTGGTCCACCATTAGTGATGCACTGTATAGGAAATGCCCAGGTCAGATGACATCCCTTATGAGTTCAATAAGAAGTATTTCAAAGATTTATCCTCCTTGCTGCTTGCCTCTCTTAACCAATGACTTCTGGAAACGCGTCTCCTGTCTGGAGGGAAAGAGGCCTTCACAATTACATTGTAAAAAAAGTGGATAAGCTGGACTTGGCCAACTGGCACCCCATTTCTTTCACTAACATAGACACAAAAACTTTACTAAAATCATGGCTAACCGTCTAGGGGTTGCTGCCTCTGCTCTCATTTCCCCTGAACAATTTGGTTTCATACCCAAAAGGTCGATTTGGGACAATATACACACCGTAGCCAACGTCTGTCAATCCACGGCTTCTGGAGCACTTGTATATTTAGACTAGCAGAAGGCCTATGATAGAGTCAACTGGGACTACCTCAGAGCCTGCCTCCACTAGTTCCGCCTCCCCCTTCGCTTCATTAATTGGGTGATGTTGCTAACGGAGTCTGCCACAATGGCTGTGCGTGGTCCTGGATTCCTCACAGATGTAGTACGCCCTCAAAGGGGCCTCACCAAGGGGACCCCTTGAGCCCACTCTTGTATAACTTCAGCCTTGACCCACTTCTTCAAAATGTGAATGCCCGCCTTACTGGTGTCCATGTGCAAGGCCAAACACCAGTTAAGATGTTGGCGTTTGCTGATGTTGTATGGTTGGGGTGTCTAACAATTATGATGCACGTGCGCTTGAAGATACTATCCAGGTTTACTCCAGGGTAAGTAATGCAGCACTAAACGCCTCCAAAATCAAAATTGTTCTCCTTGGTCAATATCAAGCCCGCTGGGCCCCAGCGCCCTATTTCCTACCTTACTCGTCAGCTAGCGCACGAGTTAGCTTGCCCTGCTCACCTCGCACCACCCGCTTATGCTCCCCTTTGTGCCAAGCCCCACCGTTGGCCCTGTCCGCCATTTGGGGATGTGGCTGGAGGCATGATGGTACGCCTCAACGGTGATGGAAAACCATATCCTAGACAACGTTAAAAAATGCATAGCTTCCCTCAGAGCCCTTCAGACCTCACTTACAGGCAGGCTAGTGCTAGCTAACTCTATGCTTTTCTCTAAAGTTTGCTTTGGAGCCCACACCAACGCTTTTTCCTCATGTTTCTTCAATTCACTATACGCCCTTCTGCAAGGGTGGCTTTGGTTAGGCCGCCCACTGCCAGTGCACCTGGATGTCATGTTTGGCCCTCGCCATTGTGGTGGTATGGGTCTGCTCAACTTTAAGACCCATGTAGCCAAGATCCTTGGAATCTGGATCACTGCCATTACTAACCCTACAATCTCAGCCCAGCACTGGTCCCACGCAGCCCAGTCCAACTTCTCCCGCGCCCTGGGCCTCACCAATCTTTCCAACCCCCACTATCTGTTAAAGTACCTTGCCTCACATCCTTCTGCAGCGGACCCACATGGGACGTCGCCCCACTTCAAAAGAATCCTCCTCTCCATGCGGAGCGCTGAGTGGAGGTTTTGCATCTGTGGGCACACCACCCAGAGGGGGCGTACCTCTCCTCAGTTCACCCAGGAAGTACAAGGACTTCCCATTCTGAACGGAGTGATAACCATGCGACCGCCTACCATGGCCAGGGTGGACTACCTGGACATGTTGTACATCCCAACCCCTTGATACCCAGAAAGCCATTTGGAAGTATGCCTATCACCCTCTTCTGCAGTCGCATATTCATTCCCATGTGTGGCGCTGCTTGAGATGGTTATACCATACTGCCAAACACTCTAACGCTTTGCACTCATCCTGTGTCATGTGTGGCCAGTATGGAACACTGGTTCACCTCCTGGAAAAGTGCCCTCCATCTAAAGAGATATGGCGTGAGGTGCAACGTCTGTTTTGCCAGGATCAGGCACAGCCCTTCAGCCTGTCTAAGGACATGTTTGCTTTATCCATGTCTTCCCCTCTTCCACCCTCCCTCCATGCCTTGGTAGTCGCAATTGCTATGTGGACTATCCACACAATTGTCTTGGATGCTATCTCAGTTTTCACCCCCACTCTCCAAGAAGCTGTATGCCAGTTCTGGTCGCACTTAGTGGACCACTTTCAAGCGTGGATGTTGGGTACCTCCCACCACATCGCCGCCAGTTGGTCTCCTCCTGGTTCCCAGTTTGTTTCATCATTTCAGACCCCTTCCTACATACGTGCTCAATAGTGGCGCAAGCCCCTACACATGCAACTCCCCTTCCTTCTCTTGGCGTTCCCGCTTGCAACAGGAGATAGCTTTTGCTTCTCTGGGGTGCCCTCCTCTCGCTGAAGTTTTGGTTTTTTAGTGTCTTATCAGAAGTGTCCGTCCCCTGGTCATCCTTCCCTGAATAAAAGTTAAATTTAAATTTAAATATAAAGTTGCATATAAAGCAAGATATACACCAGTGTAGACAATATCAAGATGCTCTGGAAACCCTGCCAATGGAGAAGCATATTTGTCCTTCCATTCTGATCATTAGTGCTTCTGAGCACTTAGACAATATAGCATCTAAACGCCATGCCAATACCCCTCCTTGTATTAGTAACCTGGGAATTCAGATAGGGTCATCGCAGGACCCTCAGCCGTGCAGCCATGAAAATAGATTTCTGGTCAACCTATTTAATCATAAAGTTTGACAAGAAGGCACATGTGTACATTTACTTAATTTATTTGAGATCAGTATGTCTGGAGTCCCTGAGACTGCTAAGTTGGCAGCAGTAATAAACTTGTTTGACTCTTAAAATTAGGAGTTAGTTATGCTAAAATTAAAGAAGGCTGACATGTCCTACCTGATATCCAGGAAGCTCTTATCAAAGAGTTTTGATGGAGCTGAAAGGATGAAAATCAAAAAGATGGAATTACTGAATATTTTGTTTAAAATTAATGAAACTATTCAAACGTTCTCTGAACGTTTTTATTTGGGAGCACAGATGCTATCCAGGCTAACATACTAAATTGGCTTTGAGGCTAAGATCACTTCTGACACGCCTGCAAGCCCTACACAGAATTGTATAGGGTTCTGATACAAGTACTAAACAAGGATAATGATAAACCATATAATAATTTATCTCCATAAATGCACCGTCTCTTTTGATGCTCTGAACCAAAGTCCATGTGAGCCTCATGGACCTCAATCCTTAGCTATCTCCCTGAAGCAAGAACTATTTTTGCCTTCTGGCCCTTAATTTAATTGTTCTGGTATTACTCGTATCACTTGTTAGTATTTTAAGAACTTATTGCATTATAAAATCATTGTCCAAAATCAAATACTAGACCCAAAGTTAAATTGATGAACCTGGTCCATGAAAAGACTTGGGAAATGACAGGGCAGAGTAGAACTGGGATTATCTATCTCTTCCCCATCTTGAAAACTTTTAAGTATGATTAAACCATTTGCGGCACATTTGTTAAGTGGAAGGCCACTAAAGGCGTGCTGCTTTTGGCAGCTCAGCGAGTAAAAGAGGATGATTTAGTAACTGTGACTAGTCAATCCTTGGAGAGTAGAAAAGGTGAGTTGGCGTCAGAAAGCCAAGTCAAATTGGCGCCAAAAATAGTATCAAAGCCTTATGTCCAATAGCTATAGCTACAGAAGCTTTAGTGTACTCTGGCAATATCTCCAAATTGCATGGAGTCCAAGTGGTGATATCTATTAAATTTTAAAAAAAATTTACCCTAAATTAGGCGAAGAGATATAGAATTGTTTAGGTCAAGTTAACACTATGGAGGAACACAAAATTAATGCTTATGATGCTTATTTTTATTAGTGCACCTATATTGATAAAAAGTAAATAAGCTTATAGTCAGAGCTTTTTAGACAGAGGGGCACTGATTGAAATTGTTTTTACCAAGCTGTTTAAGAGACTGTAACTTTCACCAGATCTAAATTTTTAGAAAGTGTATAGTACGGTGGGCCATCATACCACTATGTCAGAAGGAGCCTACAGTGCTTTGCCACTGGAGTTTGATTCCTTAGTATAATCTTCTCCTATCATTGTTTTTGCAAACCAGCAGTATTACTTCCTCCCTGAAACCTCATTTATGAGAACCTATGGAGTCAAATCTATTTTAAAGAGAACATACTGGTGATAATGAGGAAAACTCTTTCATTATTTTATAACTGGAAGGATGGGGCCCACACGCCTAAAAATAAGGGAGTAGTTAACCTTGCTTTTGAGGATGGTATAGTGCCTATTGAGTATCAGTGGCTTTGGGGCGTACTCATTGGTTATCAATTCAAGTTGTTAAATTTAAAAAGTCAATGCACTCATCATAGCCTACCATTCCAGAGTGTTACAAAAATTATTGAGGTGACTGAAATTAATTTGAAATTCCCTCAGGGTTCAATGAAGTTCTATTTGCAACATTTTTTGATCTAATCAGGAAAAGTTGCTGTGCGGGTATACTTACTGACCATGGCAAGATTCAATAATACTAGCTAATATACTACCATACCTATTCATATCCAGTGACATCAACTGCTTGCGTAAGTACACTTAATACCAGGTGAAGAAGTCCAGAAAGTTAATAATTTTGGTTTTTATGAACTTGGGCTATGTGACAGTACTAAGAAATCCATTTGCTCTTTATTTCCTCATGAAAGTCTCTTTGGGTAAACAAAAAGGATAAGGACAAAGCGCTGGCTCTCTTCATGAATTACCGTGTGCTATTTTTGCAAAAATTGATTGTGATTTGGGTATTCACAAGATGTGCTATACAATATTTATTCCAGTAATCATCTGCTAATATGCTTTCATCCTATTAGACGTTCTAAGGTGGTGGATGAAGTTGTTAGTGCTGAAATTACTCAGCTTGTGCAGAATAGGATATTAGAGCCCACTAAGAGCCTTGGGCTTTCTGGTGTTGATTATCAGGTTGAAAGACAGTTTGAATCATGTGGATATAAACTAACTAAATCTTGATAGTAAATCAAAAAAGGATTCTTATTTTCTATCACAAATTGATAATGCGCTGAAATACTTTGGTGGCGCACTATATTTTTCAGCTTTGAATTTGAGTTCTGGCTATCAGCAGATAGAGCTACCCAAAGAGAACAAGAAAAATGCACTATGATTTCAGCTCAGGGCCTCTACCAACCCACTAGAATGCAGCAGGGGCTGAGCAATGTACAGCGACCTTTCAGCAGACTATGGATAGTGTTATAATTTGGCGGAATCATTGAGATATGCCATAAGGTTTTTGCACAAGGTCAAACTCACTGAGAAATGGACAGATGATATGGAGTTCGTTAGCCCACAAGTCAAACGTAAAGATTATAATAAAATATGAAGCAATTGCTTCAGCAACACTACTTTATTTATTTTAATATAAAACAGAAGATCCCTTCTGCTTTTCTCATTCTTCCTATTAACAATCCTCTTCTTTCAATCTTCTAATCTCGCTTATATGTTAGCAACTTTGGTCAATACTGACCCTAATGCTTAAACTATCCATTCCACTGTATTATCATTGGTTTCAGCAGAGTCTACATTCATTAAATTCAAGATCGCCTAGTTTAAGGCGATTTACCAATTATTCTTTATGAATTAACATCTCCTAATCACCTTATTTGAAAGCTTTTCAATAGCCATAAATTCTAACCCAATATTGCCTCATCTCAGGGCTCATAAATCCATACTCTATAATTATTGTCAGTAGATTCTAGCTTATCTGCTATGGTTATTATGGGCTTATTGTCCATACATATTAGAATCTCAACATTATCCCCCTTAACTGGACAATAAGGCTCTTATTGCTCATACGCCCAGAGGAACTTTGCGTGAACTTGGTTAATAATCTGACCACTCATGGGGTCCTTGATGGTATAGGCATTGACACCCGTTTTCTCATTAACTTTGTTCAATCCAAATACTGGCCAATTTTTGTTTCTGCCTGAACTCATGTTGATCATAATATGGAACCATGTCCTCATCTTTGAATTGAACTAGCCCACTACACTATACTGATCAGCAGCCTTATTCTTTATCTTCTTTGCTAAGCTGAATTAGTACACTTTGGTTTGCATTATTAGAATGTTGGCTAGGGTCATAAAATTATGTTAAGGGACCATTCCGCCAGTAACTTCTATGCAGGCATATAGCAGCGCCAGAAGAACAGGGTGTCATCTATACAGTTATTAAAAAGAGGCTCTTCCATGTGGTGGAATGATATCTAATGCTATAAGCAAAGATGATGGTGGAAGGAGGGAACTCCAGTTTGAAGGTCAATCCACTACCAACTTTCAGAGTATGTTCACCAAAGTTTAATTAGATTGCTCAATCATACCATTAGATTTGGGGTTATATGGGGTCATTAGCACACTGCGGATGGCCATCTACACGTTGAGCTTGGGTAAAATGTGAGAGGTATACTTAGTTACATTGTCAAGCTTTTCTTTCACGTAATGATAAAATCAGTTGCTAAGATTTGATTTGAACAGAAATTTTTGATAATCACACACAGGTGAGATGAGCTAATTCAATAAATCCCAACTAAAATGAGAGAAATTCATACTGGCAATGGCCAAAACGGTGCACCAAAGGGCAAAAATGCCCTGGAGGGGGATCGGGAGACAACGCTGCTAAAAAGCCTTAAACCCAAACACTGCCTAGGTTTGTGGAGTTCACCACAAAACAAAACTGATATATGGAAATACAATATGCACAGCCCCTATCTTAAGTGAAACACGGGCTCTGACTTTTTTTAGGGGTAGAGTCCTCAACTCTGTGGGAGAAGGTGGGTGAGGCACAGGCCTCCCTTTTTCCCCATGCGATGTATTTTACCACCCACACCATCCATTGTGGCTGGATCGATATGGGTTTTGAAACTGAAGAAGATGCAGATGCTGCGGCAAAAGTCTGTATTGAGATTGCTCTCCTCAAGGGCAAACAAATTGTGCACACTGTGCACACCAGATGGAAAAAGCAAATATGTTGTTCATCTCATTTGACTCGCTCCCCACCAACATCCCCCACAAACTAATTGAGGAGGAACTCCAGATTGGCCTTCAGAGCTATGGAGAAATCAAACAACTATAATTACAGCGATTCCACTTGATGCTGAACCTGTGCACAGGAAAGGCGATTGGAATGATCAACCTGGTCCCCAATATAGCCGCATACCTAACCAAAATCCCACGCACCATGGTGTTTCACCTCCCAGATGGGGGAGTGTCAAAGCCATTCTGCATCGCACCAGAACGTGCACCGCCCATCTGCAACCATTGCACCGCATTGGGGCATAAGGAACACACATTCCTCATGAAGGAGGGCATCAAGCCTTGGAATTCTGTGATAACACTATGGACAAAGATAAAGAGAGCTTTGGAAAAATGGTTGACAACAACCACACTTTCCTCTGTGGAGAGGACGGGCACTACATACTCATAGACCAGTATCACCCAAACTACGCAAACAGGTACAGAAGGCCTGCAAGCGGGCAGCAGCCAAGGCTGCATCACTTGCGACCTCCTCCATCAGCCTGGACCAAATCCAGGAGGACAGAGAGGAAATCGGCCAAGCCAGCAAATAAGGACAGAATGCCCAAGCAAAAGAAGCCATGAAGGATATTAACTGAGCCAAACAGTCAGAGCAGACAACCCACGCTAAAATTTTTCTCAACAATCTGACTGAATCACCACGTGATTCAATCAAATGAGCTTACCTGGACAATTTGACTTCACTATGGGCGAGACAGCAGGGCCCAGAACTTCAAAATCAACCACCAAAACATCAGAAACCAATCAGCGCACTAATCCAAGTCTCACAAAATCATGTGAGGAAAAGCTTAGTACAAACTCTAAATCTAACAAAACCCGCACAAAATCATCACAAGGTAAGGAACCTGACAACGCCTCAGAGTGGGACGCCCAATCACACGGAGCAAGTCCAAGGCAATGAGCGGGGTACTAGGGCTGGAAGGCCCACCCAACTGCTCCTGAGGCGCCGCGGGCACCTCAGTGTCAATAGGGATGCTAAACATTGCAGAAGCAAGAGCTCAAGCATTCTGAGACAAAAATCTGGACTTTCTGCATAAACCCCCAGTATACATCTTGGCCATACAAGAAACCCACTGTCTACAGAGTGAAGAGGGATCCTGGTCATCCAGGGTCTCAACATCCCAGTCAGTATGGATGTCCCACTGTGGGGTGGTTGTCCAAAACACAAAAAATCAAAAATTGTTATCTCCTCCTTGTATCTCCATGGTTGCATCCTGGCTGCAACAATCGCAAACTAAGAGGCCAAAATCTTGATAGCTTGTATCTACGCACTGTGCACCATAACAAGAGGAAACAATTCCTCAAAGCCATCCTGATGCTCAATCTCCCACAAGAAACTATCCTTCTGGGTGATTTTAACTGCTGGGACAATCCCACCATGGACTGATGGCCCAACCCCAGGGGGATACCCACCGGGACACATCAAGTTCTGTGTGATGAAGGCATCCCTTGGCCTGTATGACACCCTCCCTCCAGTCTCCACTCCTCCCCCACATGACCCACCCCAGCATAAAATGAGGGAACGCTCATCTCAATGAGCTGCATCAATCACATCCTCGCACCAAAATCCTACTGCTTGTTTATTTCTAACTTTTCTACAAGAAAGATCAATTTCTATGACCACTGTCTACTTTTGGTGCATCTCACGCCAACCCGCACTCAAATGCAGACATCACCCTGGAGAAGATATACCCAGAGAGCATAAAAATAGCTGAAATTTCTGACTGGGTTGAGCATGAAGCCATGAACTCAGAATTCGCAACCCCATTTGCATTGTATCCCATCTAAACTTGAGAAAAATTCAAATCTGAACTAATAAACAAAACTTGCCATCTTGCCTCATGAAAGTACACAGCGGACACAGCCACAATCAGGCGCACCTTGGCAGAACTAGACCACCTAGAGTTCAACTCCTCAAAGTCCAGCTACAGCCCCAACTGGGGGCGCAAATGGGAAGAAATCTCCGCCCGCCTAAACGCCCTCATCTACAAACATCAACATAGAATTAAAGTATTGTCAAAAGGTAAGTATATAAAGAAGGCAAAATTGTTCTGCATATTTCTTCCACCAATACCACTCCCAAGGAAACCTGCCCCAATGCGCACAGGTCCGCAAAGCTGACGGCACTGTGGAAACTGACCCAACGGAGGTCAAGGCGGAGATACACCGCTATTGCACTGAACTTCATTGTGACACCCCATCCGACCCCCAAAAATAAAAAATTATACACACCACTGAAATACAGAGTGCACCGCTGGACTAAAGTCTCCTAAACCTGATAACTCAGGAGGAGCTCTGTAACACAGTCTGTGGTGCACCGCATAGGAAATGCTTAGGCCCTGATAGGATACCCTACAAATTTTACAAAAAATATTTTAAACAAATCGCCCCCCTCCTCTTAGCATCAATGAACCAAAGCCTGCTGAAGACACGTCTCCTGCATGAAGTCCAGGACTCCTATGTCATTACCATGTTCAAAAAAGGCAAAAGAATGGACCTGGCCAACTGGCACCCGATTGCACTCTCAAACACTGACCCTAAACTACTTACAAAAAATTCTAGCTACCAGACTAAGCACATTAGCCTCTAAATCCCTATCACCCAATCAATTTGGTTTCACACCAGGGCGCTCCATCTGGTCTAGTACACAACGTCGCCAATATATGCCAGTTTAAAGCAACTGGAGCCCTGTTATTCCTTGACTAGGAGAAGGCATATGACCGCATTAGCTGGCCATACTTGAAGGAATGCCCAAGCGCCTTCAATCTCCCACTTAGGTTCGTTAACTGGGCGACGCTCCTCAAAATATTCACTTCTATGGCTGTGTGTGGCCCTATATTCCTAACTGACAAGATCACACCACGCAGAGGGCTTAAACAAGGGGACCCCCTCAGCCCACTACTTTACAACTTCAACTTTGATCCACTCCTCCGCGTTGCCAACTCACGCATCATGGGCATAACTGCACAAGGCCAGCCCCCGGTCAAGATACTAGCCTTTGCGGATGACTGCGTGGCAGGTATAACTAACAGTAATGATGCCTGACGCTGGAACGCACCCAGAGGAATACTCCATTGTGAGTAATGCATCACTTAATAAACGGAAAGCTGAAATAATCCTCCTTGGAAAATACCTCACCAACTGAACCACAACACCCAAACCCCACAACTCCCAAGATGGTAAAGCCCATTCATCCTACCCTTTGAATCACCCACCCACTACCAACCCTGTCCGCCACCTTGGGGTATGGCTGGAAACAGGGGATTATGCCAATGAATGAGAATAATCTATTACAACGGGTATTCAACTGCATCGCCTCACTCAAGGGAAGATCACTAGGACTAATGGGGCGAGTAACAGTTGCTAACTCACTCATCCTCCCGATGCTGTGGTTCCCCACACATGAAATTCACTTTTCGCCCACCTTCATAACATCAATCCATGCGCTCATCCAGGGCTGGCTATGGCCTGGATCCCGTCCACCGTACAGGTGGAAACCTTATTTGGACCAAACTCCAACAGAGGCATGGGCTTAATAGACTTTGAGAGCCATGCCAACCGCATTCTGGGCACCTGAATAGAGGAAGTGCTAACCCTGGACCTCCCACAACAATAATGGTCCAGAGCAGCGAGGACCAACTTTGCGCAGGCGCTCAAAATACCTAGCCCACCCAGCCTACTACAATACCTCACTAACTGCCCCAATGCAGCGGGCCTACATGGAACACCCATCACTTTAAACGCCCCCTCCGCGCCATATGCTGCATGGGATGGACCGTCGCTGACACTGGTGCTGTGCAGGGAAGGGGACTTAGAGCCCACTTCATGATAAGAAAACCAGAAGACCACCCCCAGAAATACATACTTACTACAACCCCAACCATCGCTAGAATCAACTGCCTAGACGCTTTGTACATCCCCTATAACCTAACCACAAAGAAGGCAATATGGAGGCTGACGCACCATCCACTCCTCCAGCCAAGGGTAAGAGCCGACACCTGGAGTTGCCTGAGAAAGACTATAGAATGGCGGGCCACACTTATTCCCTCCTTGCATCCTGCGCTGTATGTGGAGGGAGGACTCCCTACACCACCGCCTAGAAACCTGCCTCCCATCCAGAGCCATATGGCGGGAAGTTGCGCGCCTGCTTAGGATCCAAGATGACCAGGGATTCTATATCTCAAGGAGCCTCCTTGCACTCTGTCTTGAGTTGCCAATCCCATCTACCCTCCACTCCCTAATGATACCCATCGCAATGTGGACAATCCACACCATTGCCTTGGATGCATTCAAGTGTACCATCCCAACCATCCATGGGGTAATCAATAGGTTCCACGTCCACTTACTGAAGCACTTCCAAGCCTGGGTTTACGGATACATGAATCCAAGGCAACAGAGGCTCATAGATTCATGGTTCCCACTCTGGTTCCTCCACATGGACCCCTTCCTTCACACCTGCTCCATAGCGGGGAAACCCCCTCAGAGTAGCGCACCAACCCCCATACCTGGCGGTTCCAGCTGGCAAAAGGGGTAACCTGTATACCCCGGGGTGCCAATCCCTTTCTAATCCTCGATATGTTTCACCCCCCTTTTCTACACACACATTGGTACTGCCCATCCCCTGGTCAGCTTACCTCGGTTAAATAAAATGTGGTTCCATTGTCAGTAAGGATGAACTGAGGACAGCCGTGTTGCTGAATTATACATATATAAAGAACTTGGCCACTGTGACCCCCAAATCCTGTATTTCCCATGCTCTAACCTACCTGATCAAGTGATCAATTGCCACCAAAATGTACTTGAACCAGTTAGCTCCCATTGACAGAGGGCCAACGACATCCATGGAAACTGTATGCCACACAAATTGCGGCTTTACTAACTGGTACGAGGTCTTCTGGTGGAACAGCTTTTCCACTTAGCACTGATGGCAGCAGGATATTGTTTCCAGTATGTTAAAAGCTCATGATTTCCCTATAATAGCAAGAGCACAACAATTCCTAATGTCTTTCTCATGCCACCATGTTTGACTTCTCTATGTGCACTCATGATAATGTTAGGCCATGCTGAGGGTCGCAGGAAATTCACTGTCAAATCGCCAATCTGCTTGTACAATTAACCTATCCGTTGGAAGGTATTCGCTTGCATCTCATTTAACACTTTTATGACTTGAGGCGTCTGCATCATTATAATTTCCACTGTGCATTTTATCATACATATTGTCACTCAGATACGCTGTGACAGCCACTGATGGTAGTCTCAACAAACAATCAGAATTTTGGTGTTTTGCACTAGGTCAGTAAGGATCTCAAAGTTTTAAGCCTGCAGTTTGAGAGCCCCTCAGGATAGGCGATCTTCAAGTTCCTTGAGTTCAGCAACCAGTGAAACGAAGGATGATCTGTTATAACATTGAACTTCACTCCATTCAAATATACCTTAATTATTTATATGCATATATCACCACTAAGCAACCCACTCAGTCATGATATAATTTTTCTTATAGTAATTCAGACTTTAACTGCAATATGCCACTGGGTGCTCCTACCCGTAATCATCTTTTTGGAACAGGATCGCCCCTACAGCGGAAAGGGACGCATCCTTATTAACAGAAAACTCTTTATTGAAATTTGGGTAGCTCAGCACTAGAGCACTGATTAGTGCCATCTGAAGTGTATTGAAAGAGCATTGCTAGCATTCCATACATTCAAACGCGACATCCTTTTTTAACAACTCAAACTGCAGGCCTCCAATACAACTGAAGTTAGGTATGAAGCGGCGGTAGTAGCTGACTATACCTAAAATACTTGTATATCGTGCTAAGTGTTTGGTATAGTCATTTTTTGGATAGTATCCACCTTGTCTGGTTGGTGCTTCAGCCCAGTCGCATCTACCACAAACACAAGGTACTCCAGTTGGTCCTTAAAAGGCATTTACGGGGCTTAATCTTGATGTTGGTCCCAGCAAGGTAGCGGAAGACCTCCTCCAGGTGGGTAAGATGCTCAGAGAATGTTCGTGAAAAAACATTGATATCATCGAGGTACATGAGGACACATGACAGCTTCAGGTCGCTGAGGATGGTGTCCATGGTTTATTGAAATGTAGCCAGGGCATTACACAGCCCTTGTGGCATATGGGTCAGTTGGAACAGCCCCTTGGACATGATAACGGCGCATTTCTCCTGTTGCACCGCAGAAAACTTGATCTGCAAGTAATCTTATATCAAATCCATTGCTGATAAGCGATAAGCTCCCCCTAACTGATCCAAAGCATCATAAATATGTGGCAAGGGGTATGAGTCCTTCGGGTGATAGAATTGAGCTTCCTGTAGTTTATTACTACTTTGTTGGTACCATTCTTCTTTTTGTCAATAAGGATGGGCAAAGCCCTTAGACTCTTTAAAAGTTCAAGCATCCCTTGTTCCAACAGCTTATCAATCTCCTCAATTACTACTTCCTTGGCTGCCCCAGATCGGCAGATCAGCTGAGACCTGGTGAAAGATCCTCAGTGTCCAATTAATGTACCACCCCCTAAGTGCACCCTAAATCATGGTCACCGATGGTGAAAATCTCCTGTACTTTTGAATTAAAGCTATTGCTGGTGTTTCTTGTTGCTCCAATAACCCATTAAATTATCCTATGGTCACTGGTATTACGCTGAGCTGCAACTCAACTGATAGACTGAACTCATCTAGCGACCCAAACTCATAAACCTGAAGGACCTCCTCAACAGGGTTCAAGTGTAAATAGTCCACTATTTGATACTGGCGGATTTTCATTGGCTCATTTTGTAGATTTTCTAGTAGCACCTTGATATCCCCATGGCCTGGTAATATAATTCCTGGAGCCATGTGAGGCTCAAGCCAGGATTGCTGATAAGGCCCAATGGCCTCTCCATAGAGTTTGGATGGTACTTGCACTTCTAATTGGTATTCATGAGAACTTGGTGTCCAGAAGGAATAGATATAAGCCTTGCAGCTCTGAGCGGAAGCCCTTGATATTCATATATTTTCTGAGGAAGGGCTAGGTCTTGCTCTTTAATTGATGGTAGTAAACTAAAATCACCCCGTCGCTATATACCAGGTTGATATGGCACATATGCACCAGATCCTTTGGCACTCCACTAGAGGTAAAGTAAATTGGGATCCGCTGTCCCAAAATTTTGAACCTCTCCTCCATCATATCAACGACAGCCCCAACATGTCGCATGAAGGTAGTTCCAATTAACTTGGTGTAATTATTATTTGGCAACACTATAGCTGGGTCTACAATGACAACTGACCCAAACCGCAGAGGTAGCGCGTTATATGTTCTCACAGAGACCGTGCTGTCCGCACCAGTGGTCCCATACACCATTTGATTTTCAACATCAGATTATAATATCAACTTCGCCACCAACTTAGTTGAAACTATGTTGACTGAGGAATTTGTATCTATTATTACATGGGCTCATGTTTTGGCTACAACAATGTCACATTACGTACAAAATAAATGTGATGAATATTGTCTGTGTAACTTTTCTTTCTCGTTGCAAAACACTTTTGCAACCCATTCAATTCAAGACTAAATCTAGTTTGATAATCTCATAGAGGGGATTAGTCTGCGCCCATGTCTGGGAGCAGTTGGGCAAGCAAGGCAAGAGGAGCAGGTGGAAGGCCCGCGGCCTCTAACGTTTGAAAACGCCCCAGAGAATCTGGCGGAATAGAAAAAAATCTAAAAAAACTGGCGGTCACAATTTTTCCAGAGATACTCGCGTGGCAAGCATGATGCAACCAGTACATCAACACGCCACACTTCCAGCCACTTATGTCGGTGGAATTCAGAGTCCGTGTGTATCTGGACATCCAAAAAACGGCCTTATGGAATAAATTTTGTGAAGATGTACACAAAATTTTCCCAACCGCGGTGTACGTTGCACCTCACTCCATGTCACTCAGTTGGCTGGACCTAGGTTTTGAAAGCAAAATAGCAGCAGACGAGGCTGCAGCGGTGCGCATAGTGGTTGACCTCCCCAAAGGGCAATGGGTCAGTGAAACCAAACGCACCAGATGGACAAAATCAAACCAAATTTTCCTCACGTTTGACTTTTTGCCTACTATGGTAAAACGTGACATTTTGGAGCAACACCTGAAAGATGGTCTCGCCATATATGGCGAAATACAATCTTTTGAAATGCAACGTTTTACGCTGATGCCACACCTGTGCACTGGCAAAGCAATCGAAGTTCTGACCCCAACTGAGGAGATCGCAAAAGACCTAATCCAGATCCCGCACTCCACCTTTATTGACATCACATGGCATACCGCCCACCCATTCCGGGTAACCGTGGACAGCGCGCCCCCCATTTGCACCCACTGTGATGCGTTCGGCCATAAGGCGCATGCATGCCCCATCAAGGAGGGCGTCACATTCCAAGAGCACCCCTTGGTGGCCATGGCCAGCGGAGAGGCGCACTACGAACCAACTGCAAGCACCAAGGAGGCTTTCCCGTGGGGAGCACAAGGCTGCTACCTATTGGTAAAGCCCATCTCCCCGCAGGAGTGGAAGAAGGCCATGCAGGCCCATAGGGCCGCAGCCAAGGAAGCGGCCAAGGCCACCACCACCATCCCACACTCACAACTCCAGGAGGACATGGAGACCTTCTTGGCGGAAGCAACTCGGGAATCCATCACCCAATCAGATTGGGAGGCCCATGCTGAGCGGGCCACTCAATCTGAGGATCCAATGGGAGATTCGATCTCACCCAATCGCTGCACCCAAGCTCCAGTTGAAACCAACTTGGGACCTATCCCAACCAAAAAAATGTTTTTTGCCCCGCTTGACGGTGCACTGAACTTATCCACACCACAAAAAATTCTTCCGACGTCAGGAAAACAAAAAGCAAAGGCCAAAGCCAACACAACTCTTTCTGCAAAAATTAACAAAAACCCCAATAGCGTTGCTGCTAACACCCGCACTGCTGTGAAAGCCCGTGGGGACCTGGAAGAGGCGGGTGGGCCGGGAGCCCACCCCTCACACCTAAGGTGCAATGGGGGAAACCTTCACTCTAGGGATGCTGAATATCGCCGGACTCAAGGCCTCTCCATCCTGGGCTAGGAAACTGAGTTTTTTACAAAACAATTACCAGGGGGGGGGGGGGGGGGGGGGGGGGGGGGGGGGGGGGGGGGGGGGGGGGGGGGGGGGGTGGATATCTTGGCCATCCAGGAGTCCCACTGTCCACGAGGTTCCAAGGAAGCTTGGAAAACAATGCTGCTACCATCCCTATCCTTTTGGTCAAAGCACTGTGGGGTGCTAATTCAGAAAAACAATTTTTTCAAATCCACATCCCCAGAAACATTCCTAAATGGCCTAGTGCTTGTTGTCACCTTCTCGTGGGCTGACGTTGTGCAAAGAATAGTCAACATTTACGCCCCAAACGGTGCACACAAGCGTCGGGAATTTTTCTTGTTGGTCAAATCCCTCCCGCTACCCCCCGATTCTTTCCTAGTTAGTGACATGAACTGTTGGCTAACCTCACCAATGGACCAGTGGCCGCCATCACCCCACGCCCCACAGGGTCACATAGAACTACACGTTCTAAAAGCCACCCTTGGGTATAATGGATGCACTGCCGTGACATGCCCCACTGCTCAAAAACATGACATGTCCCCATGTCCACAACGGCCAATTAAGGTCCATGACCTGCATCGACCCTATTCTAACACCGGCAAAATTCCAACCCCACATCTCCCACTTCAAAACAACAAAAATGGAATTCTCCAACCACTGACTGGTCTTGATAACATACCACTTACCCGTCACAGTTGCAAAGGCCCCACATTGGTGCAGAAAATGCCCCCCAAGCTCGCGTCGCCAGGATTTTCCACATGGGTGGAAGAGGCAACTTTGGCAAAATTGTTTATTGCACCATTTTGAGCGGACCCCATTTCCACATAACAACTTTCAAAGAAGACACCATCCGCCACTATCGCCATCTCTCCTCCAGGCGCTCACAAGCCACATTGGCGGTTATCTTGCGCGCGCTGGTGGAATTGGCCCACTTGGAGTCCAACATTCCAGCCACAGGATATAGCCCTGCATGGGGCCAGAAGTGGGCGGAGGCAGCCGCCCACCTCAACGCACTCAAAAGGCAACACAAACATTGGGTTTGTGTCCAATACAGGGCCACACACATTACTAAAGGCAACAAGTGCACCGCATGATTCTTTAAAAAATTTTCGCACCATGCCAGAGTGTGGCCTGCACACAGGTGCAAAGATTGGATAATTCCACTGTGGACACACCGGCCGAAGTGGCAATCAAAATGCAAAGATATTACTCTGAGTTATACTGAGCTGAACCAATTCAGCTGGCTGAAATGGCAGATTTTCTCAACTGAGCTCATATCCACACCATTTTCCAATACCCAGAAATAATGAATAAATTACTCCAAATGAATTATGGACAGCCATTTGCGGTGCGCCAAACTGAAAATGCCCAGGCCCAGATGGCATTCCATAGTGTTCTACAAAAAATATTTTTTATATATATCCCCACTGCTGCTAGCCTCACACAACCAAAGCCTGTTGGAAACGCGCCTCCTACCAGGAGGACATGAGGCCTTTACTGTCACACTCTTCAAGAAAGGGGATAGGCTTGACTTAGCCAACTGGCGCCCCATTTCTCTAACAAACACAGACACCAAAATTTTAACCAAAATCATGGCTAACCGTTTAGGGACTGTAGCATCTGCCACCATCTCCCCAGAACAATTCGGTTTCATCCCCAGAAGGTCAATTTGGGATAACGTGCACTCTGTAACTAATGTATGTCAGTCCACAGCCTCTGGGGCACTTGTATTCTTGGACCAACAAAAGGCCTATAATAGAGTAAACTGGGAATACCTCAGGGCCTGCCTCCATCGAGCTGCCTACCCCCTCGCTTCATCAACTGGGTAATGCTGCTCATGGGTTCTGCAACAATGGCAGTGCGTGGCCCTGGCTTCCTAACGGAAGTAGTCCGCCCTCAAAGGGGCTTGCGACAAGGGGACCCCCTTAGCCCACTCTTATACAACTTTAGCCTTGACCCATTACTGCGCAATGTGAATGCCCAATTCAGTGGGGTCCACGTGCCAGGCCAAGCCCCAGTCAAGATAATGGCATTTGCAGATGATTGTGTGGTTGGGGTGCCTAATAATTAAGATGCACGTGCACTTAAAGCTCTTATCCAGGAGTATTACCGGGTAAGCAACGCGGCACTGAATGCTTCCAAAACCAAAATTATTCTCCTTGGTCAGTTTCAGAACTGCTGGACCCCAGCAATTAGTTCCCAACCCAGCCCATCTGCTTGCCCACATCCTCGCCTTACTGATTCAAAACACACCGCCCCACTGGTGCTCCCCTTCATGCCACGTCCTACCATAGGACCAGTACGCCATCTTGGCGTGTGGATGGAGGCAGGTGAATATGCTTCAGCAGTAATGCAGTGCCATATTCGGACAATGTGACAAAGCGAATCGCCTCCCTCAGAGCCACCCTACTTCCCTTACTGGCATGGTTGTTTTAGCCAATTCTATGCTCCTCTCCAAAGTCTGGTTTGGAGCCCATGCCATCCCCTTCTCCCCAAGCTTCTACAAATCCCTGTATGCTTTGCTACAAGGATAGCTTTGGTCAGGCCGCCCTCCACCAGTACAGCTAGAGGTCATGTTTGGCCCTCATCATCATGGTGGCATGGGCCTGCTTGACTTCAAAGCCCATGCTGCCAAGATCCTGGGCACCTGGATCGCGGCCGTCACCGCTCCTACACTCCCATCCCAACACTGGTCCCGCGCAGCCCACTCCAACTTCTCCCGAGCCTTGGGCCTCAACAATCCATCAAACCCACACTCCCTGATGAAATACCTCGCATCACACACATCGGCCACAGGTCCTCATGGGACTAAAACCCACTACAAACGAATCCTACTCTCCATGCGAAGCACAGAGTGGAGAATTCGTATTAGTGGACATACAACCCGAAGAGGCCGCCCATCCCTCAGTTCACACAAGAGGTACAGGGGCTACCCATCCATGATGGCGTGATCCCCATTCGACCCCAAGTCCTATCCAGGGTGGACTACCTGGACATGATGGACATCCCTTATTCCACTGAGACCCAAAAGACTATCTGGAAATACGCACACCATCCTCTGTTGCAGCCTCAAGTCCGCTCCCATGTGTGGTGCTGCCTGAGGCGGGTGTATCGTACAGCTGAGCGCTCTAACGCTTTACACTCATCCTGTGTCATGTGTGGCCAGTATGGAACGCTGTTCCACCGCCTGGAGAAGTTTCCTACCTCTAAAGTGATATGGCGCGAAGTCCAACGTCTGCTAGGCCAGGATCAAACGCATCCCTTCAGTCTGTCAAGAGATATGTTTGCTTCATCAATGGCCTCCCCCTCCCACCCTCCCTCCATGCTCTGGTGGTTGCAATCGCCATGTGGACTATCCACACGATTGTCTTGGATGCCATCGCTGGCTCCATCTCCACCCTCCCTGAAGCTGTCCACAGATTCCAGTCTCATCTGTTGGACCACTTTCAAGTGTGGATGTTTGGATATCTCCCACCGCGTCGCTAACAGCTGGTCTCTTCCTGGTTCCCAGTCTGGTTCATCAAATCAGACCCCTTCCTCCACACGTGCTCAGTAGTGGCTACGGCCCCTTCACACGTTCCCTCCCCTTCCACATAAGTGGCGTTCCCACTGGCAACAAGAGATAGCATCGCGTCTCTGGGGTGCCTCCCCTGGTACTAAGTTTTGTCTCATCTGAGTCATAATTGGAAGTGTCCGTCCCATGGTCGGCCTTCCACGCAATAAAGTAAAAAATATTGTCTGTGTAAAACATGGACATGTAAAGACTATCAATTCCCAAGGAAACTCACAATCCCTTCACTGACTTTAGGTATGTTTTGATTACAGTGCTGACTGAAAGGGAAATGCTTACTCCCTGCAAGAACGGTGCATCTGCAGATGGGTCCAACTTGTCAGGGGAAACTTGGTTGACCATTTGACAGGCATACGGTTTGGGCTGCATTAGAGATCTTTTTTCCGCCACAGCTTTGGCTTACGCTTGTGTCAATATATCTACTCCCTTAACCAGATACTGATACAGGAATGTGTCATAGAATGGAGGGACTTCCATTGAATATACAGTGTGAAGCTTAGATGGGACGTTTGGGGTTGGGATAATGGAGGTAGAGAATCCTGTCTCTACTCCGCTCTGACTTTTCCATGATAGTACTGTTTCTGCTGTATGTGATGGCACCGAGGATAGGGTCAAACTTGTGCCATGTGTACAGGGCAGCCACATTTAGAACAATTAACCCCGTAGGACCTGTATCCTTGATTAATTTAAGATGGGACTTGCCAATTATTTGATCATGGGTGATTGGCATAATTAGGCCCAGTTTGGTAGTTGGGCTGTTGAAAATAAGCAGGTCCAGGGCGGGAGTTGAACTGCTGGGGCAACTCAGCGGAATCTGAACTTGATGGATGAAATTCACCAAAAAAGAAGGCTTGACAATGGCAGTGGTATGTTTCTGCTCTGTATTGGGTGGAGGGAAGGTTATGGCTAGATGGCGCAAAAACTGAACAATTTTAAGCAGAGATATGTCATCATCCAACACTGGAGTCATAAGATTGTAAAGCTCATGGTATGGCTTCACCGTGGAGGTCATTGCAATGTATAGTCAGATTTGGATAAAGTTCCTGCCCCCATTAAAATTTGAGATTCCACCTTAAATTGATCAGCAAAGTAACGAGAATCTCATTACGCTGAAACCTGATGGTCAAGAACTTAGCATTCTGCAGCAACATCCTTGCAGTTTCCTGAACAACTGCAGCACAGTATCCTTTACCTCTTGATATGTAACAGAACTGTTTGGAAGATAGCAGGTGACTTGATCGGCTCTTCCAATATCTAAGATGGATATTAACAGTTTTGCTTTACACTAATCTGAGGCTCCTTCCATTGCAAACTTAAATTGCTTAAAGAACCCATGAATGTTCACATCACAATCAAACGGAGGCAGCTTATCAATACAAACCTTCTGCAGAAGCTCTTCCTGACTTTTGAGAACAGCGTTCAAGGCAAGTTTGGGTTCCACATATTCAAATGGTGCAGCATGTTGTGAAGATCCCCAGTCAAAGCAAGCCTGATGCAACATAGCCAGCAACTGAAGAAATTTTATCATTTTTGTGGTTGATCAATATGCTCCCTGTAGTGAGAACCACTGTTATAATTCAGCAGAATCGTTGAGATACACTGCAAGTTTTTTGCGCATGGTTAAGCCCACTGAGCAACGGACAAATAAGGATATCATAGGCCCACAAGACAAAGTAAAGATTTATAATGAAAAGAAGCAATTGCTTCAGCCACTACTTTATTTATTTAGTATAAAACATTAGATCCTTTTTACTCCTTTCACTTCTTATAATCAACAATTTTCTTTATTTATTTTCTCATCTTTCTTATACATTAGCGACTTTGGTCAATACCAACCTTTTGCTTAGACTATTCATTCTGACATATTCTCATTGGTTCCAGCAGAGTCTACATTCATTAAATTCAAGATCGCCTAGTTTGAGGCGATTTATCAATTATTCATCATGCATCAACATCTCCTAGTTGCTTTATTTAAAAGCAATCCAATAGCCATAAATTCTAACCCATTATTGCCTCATCCCAAGATGCTTGAATATTTGTACACTATAATTATTGTCAGTGGATTCTAGACGATCCACCATGGCTATTTTGGGCTTATCATCCAGTCATATTAAAATCTTGACAAAATAGTATTAATGGTGAATTAAGTATCTCTTGTGTAATAGTATATTTAGATGATATTAACTTTTTCCAAAACGTTTACTGATCATTTTCAGCATCTAGAGGTAGTTTCAGCTGAATTTCCAAGGCTGATCTGAAGATCAAGCTGTGTAATTGTGAATTTCTGAGAGCAGCTAGAATATATTGGGTTTGTCATTAATAAGCATGGCTTGTAGCCCCAACTGTCAAAGGTTGAAGCTATTGAATGGTAGGTTTAACTGAGTAGCAAGCACAACGTTCAAGTGTTTTGGGTGATCAACTATTAACGCATGTTTTATAAACCTTTAGTAAGGTAGTGAACCATTATTTTACTTTTTAAAAATGTTGTACCATTTGATTACATAGGGAACTTTTAGTTAGCCTTTGACACTTTATGGCTTTACTTCACCCAAGCGCCACTGTTGATTAACCTAATTTAATAAGACCATTTATTAATAAAACAGATGCTACTCTTACTGCTGTCAGGGCAGTGTTATCCAAACTTAATTATAACGGAATTGAGCACCCCATGGCTTATTGTAGTCAATCCATGGATGTTCATGAGTGAAACTATACGGTAACAGAGGAGGAGTTTCTGGCAGTGGTTTATGCATGCTAAAAAGTTCAGGTTTATGTAAAAAGGATTGCACTTTAAATTTTTAACCAATCATACCTCTTTTTTGCTTGTTACAGAATCAAAAGGAGTTGGAAGGGCGGCTGTCTAGGTGGTTTTTGAAATTACAAGCCTATGATTTCGAAATTCAGCACTTACCCAGCGTTAAGCATCAAACTGCAGATGGGCTAAAACGTCTGCCTACTTTGGCCTTGGTGTCTTCTGTGGCTGACAAATTATTTGGTAAAATGCTGACCCAACAATATGATAATGAACCGGTGTAAATCAGCGCTTTTTAGAAAAATTTACAAAAAGACATAGATATCCAAAAAATGAAGCTTTACAAGGTACTATATAATCAGTAGTTTTGGATATTTTAACCAACAGATTGAGCCAACATTATTATTGGGCCATTAGAAGATTGTTTCAGCATTAGAAGAAAACGTTTGATTTACTAAAACTGCACCACTATTAGGATCTATGAATTTTGACGTTGATGAGACCCTCCTCTGTTGTAAGGAATGTTAGGTGGAAGGGCTTACCAGAAAGCCACCTCAATCCACTGAAAACTCAACTTCACGTGGCATACCATAATAAAGATGTGATGGTCCTTTGTCCAATACTTCAGGACAATCTAAATACATAATCATGGCCATTGGTCACCTCACCAATTGAGTGGAGGCCAATGTGGTCCTGGACTTGGGTGCCAAGATGATGGCTAAGTTCACCTTAGAGGATATCAATCATTGTCATGGATGCCCCAGTATCTGCTGATGGATAATGTGACAAACATTACATCCCAGATTATTTACAAGCCTAATGACAAAATGGCTTTATACTAGATATTTCTACGCCATACCACCTTGAGACCAATTGCACTATAAATGAATAAAAAGTACTCTCTTTGGGATTTTTCATAAGATAATCATGGCAAAGGCGTCTTGCTGGACCCTTTTCCTGCATTCCGTCGTTTTTGTATATATATCTTATCATTTGGCCACGGTATATTCCCACTTTGCCTTACTTTATAAGAATCAACCGGTGATCCCCTCAAAATTTATATCTTTGTGTTAGCCAAGAAGCTGACTCCCACAAATTATTTAGAAATGCTGGTGTAGACTTTGATTAACTACAAAGCGCTGCATATTTTAATAAGCTAGCTTAGAAAAGAAGAACTCATGAACAGAGTAACACAGACCCGCAGCTGTTACCCAATTTTACTGTAGGGGAAAACGTTTTGTATTATGATAAATACAGATTTGGATTAACTAGCAAGCTGTAACATATATATAGAAAGGGCTTTTTGAGATCATTAAGAAGATACCTGCAGATGACTACACTCTGAAGGATCTAGTTAAAGTTCACCTTATCAACGTAGTGCTTGCAGAGTTTTTAAAGAAATATAAGCAGAGCTCTAGGCTGATGGCCCCCAAGTTCTCAATGAGTTAGTCAACCCCCAAACATCTTTGTTAACTGATGTTTGATTAAGTGGGGGAAAATGTTGAAATCAGTTTGACCAACCATTGGGATACTATTAACTTAATTATTTTTTCTTTAATTTAACTGAAAAATAAATATCATAATAGATCTATATGGAAATTGGTTTGCCACTCGGCCCCAGCTTGTATATGCAGTGGCCTTAAGTATTGATTTACTATTGTTTATATACCTAAATACCCATCGCCGCATTCCTTGTTTTTTAACTTTATCAGCTAATGATGCTGTGCCTCAATTACCATTATTCCTCCTACTTCATATTATTGTACTATTCTATGATTTTCCATGAAAGCGTAAAAACATCACTATAAAATCATATATTTAATATGGCCATCCGCCAGTACTTGATACATCTGGCATATGTATCTTTTATGGAAATGCCGTGAGCCTTAGGTAAAGCTTTCTGGATCAATTTGAATATTATGAATTTTAGTTAGCCATTTGGAGGTGATGCTTAGTAGATATGAAAAACACCAATGAGATTTCTGGTAGAGAACTCATATCTGAGGAGGATTGTCAATGGGAAGGGGATTTTTTTTTCCTGGAGAAGCTTAGAAAGCCATTCTAGAAAAGGATACCATTAGCTTACCATGGGTAACTGGCAGTATCTAATACTACAGCGTGCTTCTTTGTATTGTTTAAAATAAAGAAACCTATTTACATATATAAGGGTTTCTGTTAGTTTTTGGTCAAGGTTACTGTCTTCATACAGTACAATGTTTTTGGTGTGTTTAATCTGTGCACTGAAAATATGATGCCTCTGCACCAACTTTCACTCTTGGCAACTGACAGAGCTCTGGGATTTGTTTTCTATTTTGTTTTAAAGGGATTTGAAGTTGTATCCATTCTGGATCTCTAGGCCTTGAACCTTACATTACCCTTTCTTATTTGAACAGGATCCATGCCCCCTTTGGGTCTGAGCCAGGGCTTAGTTCTTATAAAAGGTTCATAGTTTATTTGCACAGCAGAAGTTTTTTTGGGTAGGAAGCCAAGAGACTTTTTGAATACTTGCGTAAAACTCTGTATTCAGCTCATGGCAATTGGCACAAATTACAGAAGGGACTAAGCTGTTCTCATAAGCTGGGTACCCTTCCATGAACTTGGTTGTACTCCACATTTAAACCAAAATGAGTCTAGGTTTAATAAAACTTAAATGATGGTGTTTTCTTATACAGGATGTAATCAAGAACTGTTTATTTATTCCCTTTGAAGAGGGAAAGGGGCAATGCGGTAAAGGAGGTGTGAAATTTACAGTACGTTTCCAATTACAAGTGAAAGAATATGCTATTCAGGACTTTGGTAATATGGAATGTACCTTCTCATTTAAAGCTAACATTTAAAATGGACCCTTGAGGTGAATGTTCTATGTGTCCACTATTGACAAGTAACCTTATTAATATTTAGGCTACTAATGCTCCTTGTACACAAACTGCTTGTAGTTGTTGGTTTATTTGGTCAACTGGTTCTGAAACTGATGATGCATCTTCTTAATGTGCACCAAAAAAATCTCTGACGCAAAAAAGTTGATATATGTATGTGGGTTAATGGTGAAGGTGGGATGTACCCCAAAGCTGGCGTACATTGGAGACACCTTTGTTGATGAGTGGAGAGAGTTATATATGGAAATTGTGAAGAAGGGAGGTTGGTTACACATGTGTTAAAGGAGGAAATAGTATAGAATCTGAGATATTTCTTCAACTATTGGTTTGTTTTCTCTGTCAGGCTATCAGATTGGAAATGGTATGCTGACAATTTAAAGGTCTTAAATTTAGAATGTCACATAGTGCTTTTAATTTATAAAATAAATTGTGGCCCTCTGTCACTGATTACTCTCTTTGGCACTCCAAACAGTGGGAAGACGTGAGACACTAACAACAGCGCCATGTTCTCATCTGTAATTGTTGTCAGACATTATATGGTTATGACTTAATTTATAAAATGATCCATTACCATCATGAAGACATCAAAACTTTGGGACGTTGACAAACCCAAAAAATCCACCAAGGGTCAGGTACATGGGCCTTTTAATTGTTGATGGGGTAGAGGAGACCATTCTGCCCTGTCCTATCAATTTGGAATGAGTACAAGTCAAGAAGCATAATAACAAAGCAGTACATCTTTTGTGAGTCCATTCCAGTCTTAATCACATTTGAAAATAAATGCTTTTTTAAGCTTAAGTGCCCCATGTTTGGGGGGATCATTATGTTCGTTAATGACGCGGGGTCACAGGGTAGCAGAAACCTAAACCTGACCTTGGAAGTAAATTAACATGGCCTTTTTAACATCGATGAATCCCCCCTCAGGTTGGGACCATCTAGTACTAAAAAACATAACCTTTTTAGATTACCATCTAGAAGGGGCTTTTCCAGGTTCAATATTGATCAGTATTAAAATCTCAAGGGTCAGAATAATGTGATGGCAACACAGTGTCTATTAGTGAACCTGCATTATAAGATGGGTTTGAAGAAGTTGCAAATGAATTAGCTTGACCAACAAGCTTAAAGAAGGCGACAGGGACCTTGAGGAGAATGGTATTAAGGGGATTAGATTTGGGACGTGTTGTGGTAGGGGCTACTGCGGCAATGGTAGGAGTTGTCAGTATCACTATTTGGGTTGTTGAGATCACCATGACCAGTTAAGAGTCATCATATATATTGTAATTAAAAGTGATTATGGCTATGGATGCCTTACAGAATATGGGTTGATTCAAAAACAAGCTCATATCTAAAGACATTGTTTAGGAGGTCCCGATGTATCCATATCTGCCTATGTGCCAGCTTCTATGGTATGTAACAGTATATCAGTGACTTGTAGTAATTGTACCATCACAGTATGTTTTGATACCAGCAGTAGGTACGCCAGTGCAGCAAGGACTAGGCAGCAGCAACAACCTCTTCATTATAGATACCCTATTAGAGCTCATTTGAATAAATTTTTTTAATAAATATGCCATAAGATTAAGTGTCCATCATGCTCTTGTAACAATACAGCGCCCATAGCCATACCAGAGGCATCACATGCCATGATAAAGGGGTTGTTCTTATCTTTATGATGAAGAACTGATGCAGCGATAAGAGTTTTCATAATGGCATCAAATGCTTATTGACTTTGGCGTTAAGATGAATGATGTTTTCTTTACTGTGAGTGGGTTTAGGGTTGACATGAGACTATAGATGGTTGGTGTGAAACTCTTTAAGAGGGTCACTGACACAAGGAAGCTGCAAAGCTGTTTTGGGTCACAGGTATTTGGCCACAAGCAGATAGCTCCCAATCTGAATGGAGTGTTAGCATTATTGTCCTTCAGCTCCAGGTTTCTATAAACTGAACTTCATCCTTGTATAATTCACAAATATATGGTTTTGCATATATACTAGATTTATGAAGTGCCACAGCCACCAAATTCTTGTAATGTTGTTCAGAGTTAGGAGATGGATCAAGATATCATAAACATGAGATACCACGCAGGTAAGACTGATATTTCCCAGAGTGGTATCAACGAAACTGAAATACTGTTAAAGAATTCTTTAGTCTAAAGCACATTTTTAAGCTGCTATATAACATAATCATTTGTCATGATTCCAATATGACTAAACGATAAGCCTGAAATAGCTAGCGTGGATTGGGAAGAATCCGCTGACCATGATATTAATTACAATTATTCAAGTGCCTCAAGATGAGGCGATATTGTGATATAATGGGTTATTATTGGATCATTATCTAATAGGCGATAATGCGATGTTGACACTCAATAAATACTTGTTAAATCGCCTCTAATATGGTGATAGATAGCTGAAGAATAACAAGCTGAAACCAAGGAGAAGCGATGGAATAAAAATAGTACAAGCTATGAGAGTGGTATTATCCAAAGCTGCTGTATATAACCAAGATGGGTGATTGAGAAAGGAAGGTTGTTAATAGTAGAGAGAACGGAAAAGTGAGAGTCGCTGTATTTATTAAAATAAAAGAAGATTTTTGGGGCAATTGCTCTTATATTTTAATATATTTTCAAATGTGTCCATAGGACCAACGATCACCCTATCATCTTTATGCTGTCAGTGGGTTTGACTTGTATGACCCTTACAGTGGATCCCAACAATACCGCAAAAAATTATAATAGTGGTGCTCACTACATGGGGCCCATTAATCAACCTCTAAAATCTCAAAATCTTCAGTCACCGGCCATGTCATAAAGCCTCCGTTGATGGGGAACCTTTACAAAGCGGTGCACCGGCCAATTATGAGGAACTCAAATTCAATTTAGATGCAGTGCTCAAGAAACAAGATAAACTTCTTTAAAAATGAACTGCCATTATACACCATCTTGATAGCACGTTTAGTCAAATGCAAATTCTGGGACAACAAAACAAGGAACTCACCAATTGTTTGGATAATACCACTGAATGACTGCAACACGCTGCGCAGAAATTGATCAACACATCCCAGCCCTCTCATTGGGAAAAGGAAGAACAACATGGGGTGCATATTATGAGGAAGAGTATAACGCTGGATGGAACTACTACTCACAGAATGGTATCTCTGAATATGAGTATGAGTCAGAGCGCCAATTTCCTCAAGTAATGGCAGTGCTACCCATGGCATAAGGCCATGGTACCTCCAAAGCAGCAGGCATCCCAACTTCCACTAGACCAGCTTCTCATCGAGAAACTGCTTTTAAAATTCACCCATTCCTCAGTATGCCCCAAAAAGCTGTGAACAAGATGAGGAGGTCAATATCGAGAAGCTGCCTCCATTTAATCAGAATGGGAATATCCTTGGCTTCTTCAACAGCTTTAATTTTCAGTGTAAGGCGCATCTGATTGATGGAAAGTAAAACTGTTGATATCTGCTTTGGATGTTGGGAGTGCCAATCAAGTCACCTGCTATCTTCTGAGCAGCTCTGTTATCTATCAAGATGTAAAAGATACCATGCTTCGACTGTTTGTGGGCACCTCAAAGATGTTTCAGTGAAAGGCAGAATTCTTGACAATTGGATTCCACCATAATGAGACTCTCATGGAGTTCTCTGATTGATTTACAATAGAAGCTCACGTGCTGATTGGGGCAGGATACTTAGTGGAAGCTGATGTGTACATCACAATGACCTCCGCAGTAAAGCCATACTGAGAGCTTCGCAATGTCATTTTGCCAATTCTGGATGATGACATTTCCCTGCTAAAAATTGTGCAATTCTTGCGCTGCATATCCCCTAATTTTCCACCGCCAAATATGGAATGGAAAACTACCACCTCTGCTGTACCCTCTTATTCAGGAGAATACACTAAACCATTCCACGTTCCACTAGCAACCCCCAGTCTTACTATAATTCTGTGCTTCGTCCTTGGCTGAACTATATTCAACAGTTTGAATACGCCCTGGGGTCATTTACAAAAATTGTCTGCAACCTAACTGCCAACCAGGACCTAGTTATACTAAACGTCAACAACTGTAGTACCAACATGGTCCTGGTTATGCCAAACATCACAAAACTTTCTAACCTGGACCCTCTTATGAAAATCAAGGGCGTGGCTCCTATGGGGTTAGCTCCTATGAATGTTGCAGCCCTTTGCACTTGAAAAATTATGCCATAACCGTCATGTGCACTACATGCGCCATGATTAGTACTACAAGGGAAAAGATGGAGCAGTGTAGAGATAGGACTCTCTACCTCCACAATACCAGCCCCAAACGTCCCTGAAACAATAGTATTATATCCTGTGGAAGTCCCTCGGTATGATGACAGAATTTTAGAAGCAGCCAATTGAAGGAGTGAATGTAGTAACACGAGCTCAAGCCAAGGCTGCAGAGGATGAGGATTCTCAGAGCAACTGAATCCGTATTCCTGCCAAATGCTTGATCAAGATTCCTCAGACAAGCCAGATTCTGCTGCGGATGCGCCAACTCTGAAAGGAGTGAATGTTGCCCTTCTGGTAGACGCCATTGTTAAAGAGTACCCCAAAGTCAGTGAGGGGATAATGAGTTTTCTGTGAAAAAGAGATCCTATAAATGTCCAAATATTAAACAGTCAATATTCTTCTTATTCCAAGTGTACATAATATGATATTTTTGTAGCAAAAAATAGAGCTTGCGCTATAATAGATACACGCGCTCCAGTCAACATAGTTTCTACTAAGTGATGGCGAAGTTGACATTAAAACCTGATGTGGACCATCGAATGGTGTATGGGACTGCTGGAGGAGATAGCACTGTCTCTGAGAGAGCGTACAGTGCTCTACTGTTGCATTTTGGGTCTATTGTTGTTGTAGCTCTGGCGATCATGCTACCAAACAGAAATTATGAACTGCTAATTAGAACTTCTTTCCTGCGACATTTTGGGCTGTCATTGATATGATGGAGGTGAAACTTGTCATTTTGGGACAGTGGATCCCAATTTACTTTACCTCTTATGGAATGCCAAAGGATCTAATGCACATGAGCCACATCAACCTTTCATAAAGTGTTAGGGTGATTCCAGTTTGCTATCATTGACTAAAAAATAAGACTTGACCCCTTTCTCAGTAGATATATGAATACAAGGGTTACCTCTCCGAGCTGCAAGGCTTATATCTATTCCTTCTGGAAACCAAGTTCTCATAAAATACTAAGTTAGAAGTGCAAGTGCCTGCTGGGCTTTATGGGAGGTCCTTGGTCCCTATCATCAAACACGGCTTGAATCTCATGTGGCTCCAGGGATTATACTCCCAGGGCATGGAGAGATCAAGGTTTTGTTAGAAAATCTCCAGAGTGAACCAATGCAAATCAGCCGACACCAAATAGTGGCATATTTACACTTGACTTCAATCAAGGAGGTCCTTCAGGTTCATGATTTTGGTTTGTTAGATGAATTTGGCCTAGCAGTCAAGCCTCTGGCCGGCATAATGTTAGTAGTATCGCGGAAGAACTTAATAGGGCTTTTGGAAGAACAAAAAGACCAAGTGATAGCTTTATTTCAGAAGTACAAGGAGATTTTCATTGTTGACAATCACAATTTAGGGTGTGCTCAGGGGGTGGTCCATCGATTGGACACAGGAGATCATCCCCATAAGGTCTCAGCTGATTTGCTGATTGAGGGCAGTGGATGATGTTGTCATGAAGGAAGTTAATAAGTTGCTGGAGCAAGGAATTCTCGAACCATCCAAGAGTCCATGGGCTTTGCCCATTCTGATTGTAAAAAAGAAGGACGGCATCATTTGCATAGTAATAGACTACTGTAAGCTCAATAGTATTACATAAAAGGACTCATACCCCTTGCCATGGATTGACAATGCTTTGGATCAGTTAGGGGAGCCCGTTACTTCTCAGCAATGGACTTGATATCAGGGTACTGGCAAATTGTGACATCTGCAGCAGAACAGGAGAAATGCACCATAATCACATCTGAAGGCCTTTTCCAACTGACCCACATGCCTCAAAGGTTGTGCAACGCCCCAGCTACGTTCCCACAAGCCATGGACACTATCCTCAGTGACCTGAAGCTGTCATGTGTCCACATATATCTCAAAAATATCAAAGTTTTCTCTCGAACCTTTTTCTGAGCACCTCAATCATCTAGAAGCAGTATTCCACTGGCTCGCTGAGACAAATATCAAATTAAGCCTTAAAAATGTAACTTCCCTTTGCCCACCCACCTCCCCCTGAAGTGCTCCACCAGGAGCTGATGGACGGTTTGGCAGCCTATGGCTCCAACTCCATCTTGCAATTTTTGGTCCTAAATGGGGCCACATGACTCGCTGGGCCTCGGGCATATGCCACAATCAGCCCTGAAATTAATAAAATCGCAGTGTCAATTCTGCCATGCACCGTTATTCCCTCAGCACCCGACCATCTGTTTTGAGCCTGCGTTGAGGGTGGGCGGACAATCTGTCCATCATGTTTTGAGTTGGACCACTCAAAACGCAAGTGCCCCTCTTTAACCACTTCTGACAGATTGGATGACTCATCCGCTGACCTCCAATATGCTGCCCACCCTGTACAAGTTCTGGTATGGGGCACAATCCTACCTCCCCCACCCCAAAACTGGAAGATGCAGCTGCACCTGTAGCCACCAATCAGCCTCCTCCTCGCCCCAATGCTACAAATAATTCCTCTTATCAAGCATCAGATTGGATCCCAGTTTGATCCCATGCTTCCTCAAATGAATCACAGTGAACCAGCTACACAAAAATGTTAACGATGCTATCCAGAATGTGGCAACTATAGCACAAAATTCAAAAGCAAAAATAACCTGAACCAACATTGCCACATTTGTTAAAATCCCAGACGCCCGCATTAAAGCTGAAAAATCTTTAACCTAATATCTCAGTGCCATTTACCTAGCTGGCAATTTCCATGAAATCCCAATTATTAGAGATATTGAACCCCATGCCACATATGCCCCAACGCCATTACTGTCTGCCTTGACATGCACTCTAATATGGGAGGAAGAAGCTGCTGCTGAAGAGGCTGCCAAAGATGAGCCCCCAACCCCCTCTCCTTCCTATATGGAGGGATAAGCGCTTCCCGCTGCCCACCTGGTTGGCTGTTTATTGAAACGTTTCACTCAATCCGCTCATTAGGGCGTTTTGTTTGAACCAAACAGCTACGTTAGTTTTTAGTCTAGTTTTATTTTTGGTAATGTCCATCCCCTGGTCAGCTTGCCTCAAATAAATAAAAAAATGTAACTTCTCCAAAGATCAGTTGTATTACTTGTGGTTTGTGGTAGACTCCAAGGGGTTGAAACCACAACTGACCAAGGTGGAGGCCATCCAAAAAATGACTGCATCTATTAGTAAATGTTATATCCAGGTTTTTTGGGAATGGTCAGTTACTACCAGCACTTCATCCCTAACTTTAGCCGTGTTGGAGGCCACTACTTGAGTTTTTATAAGAAGATTCTGTGTTTGAATGGATGGAACGTCATCAATACGCCTTCAATACACTAAAAACAGCGCCGATCAGTGCGCTAGCTATGTTATCCAAACTTTGATAGGGAGTTTATCATTCAGATGGATGTGTCCCTTTCCGCTGTTGAGGAGGCCCTTTCTCAGAAAGATAACAAGTGAGAGGAGCACCCCGTTGCATACTGCAGCTGAAATCTGAACTGTCATGAGCATAATTATACTGTGACTGAATGAGAGTGCTTAGTGGTGATCTATGTAAGTAAGCAGTTTAGAGTTTACTTGCATGGGGTAAAGTTTAAGTTCATAATGAATCATGCGTCGTTATGTTGGTTACAGAACCTCAAGGTTCCTGAAGGGCGTTTAGCTCAATGGGCTCTCAAGCTGCAGGCTTATGACTTTAAGATCCTTCGTTGCTAGGAGTAAAGCATCAGAATACCAACTGTCTATCTCAATTGCTGACCATCGCTGTGATGGAAGATCTCAGCGATGTGATGTACAATAAGATGCTCAGCGGGAAATATGATGAAGTACTGCGCCAAATGATCAAAGTGTTAAATGAGATGTGAACAAATACCTTCCAATGTAATGGGGAACTGTATAAGTGGATCAGTGATTTAGTGGTGAACTTTCTGCAACCCTCAGCATGGCCAGGATTATTATGAGCGCCCACAAGGCAGTTAGATATAGTTGCATATGTAAGACGATGGAGTTGTTGCGTCCTCATTACTATTAGGAAAGCATGAACTTTTCCATGCTCAAAACCATTTCCTGTTGCCACCAGTGCCAAGTGGAGGAGCCATTCTGCCGGAAGACCTTGTACCAGCTAGTGAAACCACATTTTACTTGGAATACGGTTTCCCTCAATGTTGTTGGCCCTTTGCCAATGGGAGCCAAACAGTGCAAGTACATTCTGGTGGCTATTGATCACTTGACCAGGTGGGTTGAAGCATGTGCGATATGGGATCTGGGGCAGTCATAGTGGCCAAGTTTGTAATGGAGTGTATTATCCAGCAACATGGATGTCCTCAGTTCATTCTTACCAATAATGGAAACAACTTCACCTCGCACATCCTCCTAAACTGAACGAGCTTATGGCACTCATGGAGTTCTGATGACTCGATATCACTTGATTCTAACAATATAGTTGAACAGGTAAATGGGACTCTAGTGAACATAAAACAAAAACTAGTAACTGATTGACCTTCTTATTGAAGTTCCCTGCTTTCCATTGCCGTGTTTGCCTATAATAATAGTTACCATTCCGCCAGGGGAAGAACCCCTTTCAACTACTATATATGCGACACCTGGCTCTTTCAGCATTGCTTTATTCATGTGTGGAAGACACCTTCGGAAAGGAATCCCACTGCTATTGACTAACCTTGTGAACACTTTGATCAAATTGCAAATTAAAGCATATTCCTTCAGCTTAGCCAAGAAGATCAAAAATCAGGTTGCCAATCAGGTACATCATAGTGGTTTGTCTCATTTAAAAGAGGGTGATATGATTCTCTTCCATGATCAACATGGGTTCAGGTGGAAGCACAAGTTGGCCAGTATTTGGATTGGTCCAATCGAAGTCATAGAGAAAACTGAGGTTAATCTATACCATCAAGGACCCCGCAAGTGGTCAGATCATTAACTAAGTGCATGTAAAGTTCCTCCAACCATATAAGCAATAGGAGCCTTATTGCCCAATCATGGGGGGTAATGTTATTATTCTGATATGAATGGACGATAAGCCTGAAATAGCTAGCGTGGATTGGGAATAATCCGCCAACCTTAATATTAGTTACAATTATTTGAGTGCCTTGAGGGAAGTGATATTGGGATATAACAGGTTATTATTGGATCGCGTTCAAATAAGGAGATAAGGCGATGTCATCATTTGATGAATACAAATTAGATCACCTCAAATTAGGGCGATAGAGAGCTGAGGAATATCAGGCCAAAACCAAGGAGAACAGGTGGAATAGAATAGTCCAAGCTATGAGAGCACTATCATCTAAAGCTGCTGTATATAAGCAAGATGGGTGATTGAGAAAGAAAAGTTGTTAATATTAGAGACAGAACGGAACAGCAAGAGGTTGTTGATCTATTTAAAATAAATAAAAGTTTGTTGGGACAATTGCTCCTATATTTTAATATATTTTCAAGTGTGTCCAGAGGACCAACGATCCCCATATCATCTGTCTGTTGTCAGTGGGTTTGACTTGTGCAACCCTTACAGTGGATCCCAATAATACAGCCCAAAATTATGACACCATTGAACATTACTGAATTCTATTCTTGACTAGACATAATAATTACTTTATGTAAAGTATTAACCAAGTCTAATATTAAAAAAAACTTGTGTTTAATTTTTTGCCATTAGCAGCCTCATGGGTAGTGGTATGGGTCTGCGACTGTAACATGATACAAGTGTCATTATCTAAATAAGGTCTTAGGGTACTATTGGGTTTTTTGCAAAAATCAAATGAGATAAGAAGAAAAAATTTTTCTTGATCACACATCCCTTTTCCACCATGTTGTCAATCTATGTTTTAGAGCCTGATCATTCTTGGATGTATATGTGTATAGTGGGAAGTTGATTTTGATGAGGTCAACCATCATCTCTAAGCTCATATCAAGCTCTGAGTGGCTTGACTAACAGCTTGCAACTTCCACATCAAAACAATCCTAAAAGACTTGAATACAAAAATTAATAGGTAAGTCAGGCATGACGCCAATATAGGAGTACTGTACTGTAGCCACCACCGCATTTCCAATTGCTAACGTCAGTGTCAGAATATGCGATGGCATAAAATCTGAAATTATCAAAGATTAAAGTGATGAGAATTTTGAACGCTTTTCTCCATAATTAAACATTGACAGCATGATTAATTTGTCTCCTAATAAAATCATGTCCCAAAAAGGGCAAAAACCAATAAAGGAATTCAGGAATCACCACAAGATATTATCTGTACTGAACCACTGATTGATGACCTTAGTGAAACTGTATCCCAAATACCAGAGCTGCACCCAAAAGCACCAGAAAATGGGGCGTGACAATCCAGATAATGAGTGAATGAAGATGACCACTGCACGGCCCTTACATTGGATTACAAAGAAGATTCTTATTGAGGAGGAATTGGCACTCTCTACGTCACAAGGCTCACACTAATGTTATAGTGTTAAATAATTTGACTAATTAAGTTAGCACTAAATTCTTGTTAAATATAAATTTTAATTTAGCTTATATTTATATACTTCCTTACATATACATGACGATAATGACAAGCAGTCATGAACAAAATAAGTTGCAAATAAATGGACCCTACTAAATATAAAATGTGCTTTGCCATCATACTTCAGGAGCCATTAAATAGTTAAGAGGCATCCAAAAAAACCTAAATCTACAAACCAAACACCTCAAGGCAACCAAGAATTTAAATCTTTGCTTCATTATAGCAGTGAAGCCATGAGTGGTGCTCACTACAGGGGCACAAAGTTGAAATTAGTAAAAGTACAGAAAATAACTGGCTATAAATCTACCAATGAATCTCTTCCTTCTAATGAGATGGGAAGTACTACCAGATGTATTAAAACATCTTAGTATGAAACACCTCCCATAAATCCAAAGTTTTTGAGTTCTGAGCCAATTTTAAGTTTTTATTGCTTATATATACCACAATCAACAGGAATTTTCAGTATGACAACAATAGCGGTACCATCCAGCAGTTCTTAGATGATTTTATTAGTTGAAGGCTGATCCAGCCAACCCTGAGCCGTGATAGTATCTTCCTATGTGCAATGCCGTGGAAACTGAACTACTGGTAATTTTAACAAGGAGACTCCTAGTGATTAAGGCCAGAAATACTAAGGCGTCTAAAATTAGAAGGACAAAACGTTTCATAAAGCTATAATGTGATTTTAAATATGTGATATGGAAATACAAAGGATGTAAAAAGGTCCTAATTGGTACAGGAATTGTATGATAAAGAATGGAGAATTTTTTTTGTGAAGTTATCATCAGCATTGTAACGGTTGAGGTTTTACCCCAACATCACAAGGCCTGATCTTTGATAATATAGGACAAACTGGTGTGGATAAAGCAGGAGGTGAGGGAGTGTTAATTGTGGCTAGTACATGTGATGGAATTAAGACTGGGGAAGGAAGACAGTTAGGACCTGCGTCAGAGCTGGGATTGAACAAGGTAATGGTTAATTGAGTGTATTTGAGGCTTGAGTTTAATTTGAGTTATAACTGCATCAAGTCATGGGTGTGGTATTTTGGCCAGCAAGAATTCTTTTGGGCCTAGGATAATGGGATTTTGGTTACAGAATATTTCAAAGGACAAAGTGTTAGGAATGAGAGAGGAGTCTGAACTATTCTTGCATCAGAGGGCTATGAGGAAAGGGACTTGGTAACTGGAGGTTCTTTAGTACTTTCCTATTGACCTGTCTAATATACACAATATAGCCACTAGTCTAAAAGCCTTATTTATTTCCTTATCGACTTTTGAAGTTTGCATTGGTATTTTTAGACCAACAATGGCCATGTTTAGCATTCACAAGCAAAAGGTGGACTTTGAGAGTAAGCTTATGAGGGCTATTGCTTTCTTATACATCTTGTCTTGGAGTCAGGGCATGTTGCCCAGGTAAGCGTACTCATGACTGTCCTCCAAGGGGTGTTCATCCACAGCGCCTGTAGCACACATACTAGAAGAATTATCTCAGGAACCCTCTACTTTTTGGTCTTTTACTTGGGTCCTTCTCCCTAAATCATTCATGGCTCATTTGAAGGAGCCAGTGCATTACATTAGATGAAACTTATTCACTTTTCTGTCATTGTGGTGGCGAGAAAGAGAGGAGACAGGAGCAGTTGTATTTCCTGTGTGATATCACCATACTGCGACGTTTTTGATGGTGATACCTTTGGCATCATTTTTGCTTTATGATATAATAGGTGCTAGAGTGTGTGTCCCAGAGTGGTGGGAAAGTGTTAGATTGATAAATCTTAAGAAAGGATTCCATCAGTGCTGAGTTCAGAGGAGTTGAAGCTGATCCATCAGACGTTTGGCCAGGCTCAGTTACAGGGTGTCATGGAGCGTTCTGATAATAATATGTAGACTGACCCGGAACTCCAGGTGAGTTACCACTTAGAACCCAAGCCAGAATTCTGTGGGCATAGCCGTCCAAATTGACATGTGAGATATAAGAAAACTGACCATGAGTACTAGCCAGAAGGTGCTAAGATTAGGGATCATCATCCGTTTTATTTTTCAAAAAATATTTTAAAGCCAGAGTATTTGATTTCTCTGAGAATTTTATTGAATTTTAAGGGATCTAATGTAAGAAAATGGAGCAACAACGGTATCTGTCTGGGACCGCTGCATATAAGCTCACTAAGGAAAATTGATATGTGAACGCAACTGCCATCAAGGAGAAATTTGAACTAAGCTGTTGGATTGAATTCCTGGACCTAATTTACAAATGACTTTGGTCTGGACTGCTTAGCTAAATTTTTTTGGCTCATTACTCAAATTTATTTTTTTTCATGCGCATGCCACTGCTATGACAGCAACGTTTTGGGCGTACGGCAGGTTGTGCCCAAGGCCAAGCAACATATGGATGAGCTCAGTTGGTGGGGATGGGGGTAACCACCTCCTTACCTATTGGGAACAGGTGTGGTCTGGATGTAATAGTGGGGTCTCAGTGGTTTTGGGGCGTTTTGCGCAATTTTGCCACTTCCTGGCAAACTCTTCAAATATTTTCCACCAGCTCAGCGAAAGAGGCCACTGGAAGGGGGCTGCAACTCCTAAAGGGTACGCTGTTACACATTTCTCATCCACCACATGGGCTAAAACGCCCTGGAAGGTAAGAGTCCCAGGTGTCAGCTTCTGGACCTTTTTTGAGCAGAATGGGGATTAATCCTGGTCCAGATGGAGAGGTTCCTTCTTAAGACTTGCACAAGGGCGGTTTGAAAAGGAGGCAGGGGGTGAGAATTCTTTCACCTTACAGTTGAGCCAAGTTTTGATGTCCTTGCCAATAAAACAGTCAAACTAGGTATGAGAAGTTTTGGAGGAGCAGGCGGGGTTGCCAGGCTCAGCGGAGGAGTGTTTGGATTGGAATGACTGGGTGGCGTGACCATATGAGGCATAAGATTCAGCCTTTTTGGCATTGCTGCAGTGCAGCCAGAGAAGGAAACAGCAGAAGAATATGGTCAGATGTTCCATATGCTGGAAAAAGCAGCAAAGGCGCTAAAGTCCCAGCTTCCTCTTAAGTTCCACCAAAATCTGCACGCTATTTATTGTTGTTTCAATGGCGGCAGTATGACCTGTGGCGACTTTAAAGGAAGAGGTGGCCTTGGCCTTGCAGGTGGAGTGGCAGGTAGAATTGGTGCAGGCTAATCAGGAGTTGGTGTGGTCCCCAGGGGGCTTCTGCAGTCAGAATGCAATGAGACGCTCAGGTTTGGAGCCAGTGTGCAGATCTAAGGGTTTAGTTACATGGAGCAGGAAGGGAAATGTCAAGGGAAACCTGGGAATGGGGATGAGATACCAGAGTCACCAATTCCAGTTAGAGTCCCCACTCGGCTTCCTGAGGTTTAGGGGAAAAATAAGAATGCTCCCTAATATTTTTCAAAAATCCAGTGAATCCGGTGTCCCAAAATAGACCGCCTACTTCTCTTTATTTTATTTTTGTTTTCACCAGTGTTGGTTCAGAAAGGTCCTTGAAGAAGGAGTGTGGGAAGGTTCTGGCCCTGGTGGGCACTGGGGTTGATAAGAATTATGTGGATGAGGAGTGGGAAAGAAGATGTGGATTGCCATTATAGGATGATGGGCTCATGTCATTGGCTGATGCCACCAAGAGGACTGCGGTCTGGCAGGTGCAGGACAGGGTTCTGTTGGGAAAAGGCCTGGATGAGTTTAAAGAGAATCTCATTCTGTGTCACATCTGCCTCATACAGTGGCGCTGGAGATGAGATGGTGTCACTGATTTAAATCACAAATTTGATATGTTGGAGGGGAAAAGGCTGTTGTCACCTAGGGCTCAGATGTTGGAGTGGGAGTTCCAGTCCTGGGTGTCGTCAGTGAAGCATACTTGGGGAATAACTTCAGTCGTGCCATTAGAGGGTTTTCCAGAGGACTACCAGGTTTTTTATCAGTGTTTAAACAAGGTTGAGCCACCCTTTTCACCTATGGAGGATTTTCTATTTGGTTCTCATTAATGGAGGGCTCTGAGTTGCCAAGGGGATGCTCAGTTTATCCGTTAAATCCTCAGTCTTAGGAAGCTCTTGATGTTTATGTCCACAGGATGCTAAGTCTGGGCTTGGTTATGCCATAAAAAGGGCCTGTGGCTTTGTTAGTGCGGCTTGTGACAAAGGCGAGTGGAGATCTGCGTCCTTTTATGGATTTCCGGCGGTTCAATGTGGTGACAGAGCCTGACCCACATCTGATGTTACTCATGGAGGACATTCTATTCATGATTTTGGGGTGTGTGGTGCTTACCAAATTGGATCTGTTTGATGTTTTCAATCAGATTCCCGTGTGACTGAGGCACCAGTAATATACTGCATTCAAGTGCCATTGGGGAATTTTAAGTGCTAGATTATGCCATTTGGTTTGCACAATTATCCTGCGGTCATCCAACATATGATTGATTGTTTGTTGGGCTTGGTGGGGAGGTGTTGCGTTGCTATATGGATAACATTCTGGTAGTTTCCAGTTTGGCGTGATCACGTGAGGGATGTAAGGAGTGTGTTGGAGGCGGTAAGGGGGCGGGCTTGAAGTTAAAGCCATCCAAGTGTGAGTTTAATAGGGACTCAGTGTCCTTCATGGGTAATGTGGTTTTCTGGGGGATAGTTATATTTCCCAATAAGTTGCAAGCGTGCAGGAATGGAAGGCCTCCAAGAATTGGACTGAGGTGCGGAGTTTTTTGTAGGTGGTGAACTTTGTGAGGAAGTTTTTCCAGGATTTAGTCAAGTGGGCCATGCCGTTGACAAGGTTGACTAAAGATGTACCCTTCATTTGGGGGAGGTTGAGGAAAGGGGATTCCAGCGCGCGAAGATGAGTCTGCTAACAGCCCTGGTTCTAGCCCATCCTGACCCCAGCAAGCCATTTGTAGTGGAGACTAACGCGTCAAACTTTGCACTTGGAGCAGTTCTATTATATGAGGGTGAAGACGGGGTTGAGTATCCTATCTATTACTTCAGCTGGAAGACATGCCCGCTGAGATGAACTACCAAGCCTACAATAAGTAACTTTTATAAATAATGGCGTCATTTGGGAGTAGCAATACCACCTATTGTAAAACAGTCATCCAGTTGTAATACAAACTGATCATAAAGTCAAAGATTAATGTAATTCCATGAATCTGATAAATTAGATACAGCCCGGTGTCATTTAGATTAGGTTCATTATGACTTTTGGATTGAGTATAAGCTGGGGAAACAGAATATCTTGCCTGATTTTCTGAATCACGATTTAGGGTTGGTAATTTTCTGAGGAGGAGTTGAGGAGGTTTAACACATCTATGATGTTGCCGTTGAGTCTGTTTGTGATGATCTGAGGTTGGAGAGAAGGGTTTTTTGGTTGAAATATGTACTACGCAGCGGAGGAGTGAGTTAGGCTGGTGGATATGGGAAGAGATGAGAGAAGGGGAGGCGTGCAAGAAACACGTGAAATTCTTGGTTTTGGGAGGTCTTATATGCCATGAGGGAAGGATCCGGGATCCAGTGATGAGTTTGCAGCAGGAGTGTTAGCTAACCATGATCAACTTTTGGCAGGACATCCAAGAGGGGAAAAGACGTTGGACCTGGTTCACAATCAGTATTAATGGAGGACAGTGGGTGCGGCCTTATGGATGTACGTGGAGCAATTTGTGATGTGTGCAAGGTCAAAGTCCCATAATGTGACGCCAGGGGGAAAGGAAGCCGCTTCAGATTACATTCAGGACGTGAGCTTCTGTGAGTTTGGATTTCATCACGGAATTGCCCAAGTCCCAGGTTATGAACGCCCTAATGGTTGTAGAGGATCGCCTGACAATGTATGCGGAGTTTTTCCCTTGTCAGTCAACTACCTCTGCGAAGATAGCATCAGGTTTTTATGAATGAGGTTTTTTCCCGACATGGGTTGCCAGAGGAGATTGTTCCAGACCATGGTCCACAGTTCACATCTCGGTTCTAGCTGCATATATTAAAAAACTTGAAGGTAAAGGCCTGTCATTTATCAGCTTACCATCCCCAGTCAGATGGCCAAACTGAGACGGTAAATCAGACAATAGGGAAATATTTGGGGTGCTACGTCTTGGGAGGCAGAATGGTTGGGTGAGTTGGGTGACCTTGGCGCAATTTTCATACAGTAACCACAAGCACATATTAAGGAGATGACCCCATTTTTTGCAAATATGGCCAGCACCTGGAGGGTATGAGGCCCAGGGAGCAGGGTCATAAACCAGCGGCAGATGAGCTGTTGCGTGAGACCCAGGATACCTTGGGGCTCCTGAGAAGGATTCTGGTGGCGTAGTCATGGCACAGAAGAGGAAGGAAGATAAGAATCAGTCAGAGGAGAGGGTTTTTAAAGGTTGTGACTTGGGTTTTGGTAAGCGCTTGATGCTATTATGTACCTGTGAGGAGCCAGAAATTGGGGCAGGTGGCGTTGGGCCCATACCAAGTAGTGAGGGCGGTGAACGAGGTGGCTTTTGAGTTGAGGCTTCCAGAAATGTCGCGTGCTCATCTGGTATTTCATGTGTCACAGCTCAAACTATTATTGGTACAGCCACCTGAGAGGGCCTCTCATTTTTTCCCAGATGAGGGATGGCGAGGAGTATAAGATGGAGGAGATCCTGGACATTAAAGCGGTTTAGGGTCATAAGTCATTCTTGGTCCAGTGGATGGGTCATCCAGTTGAGGAGGCCACGTGGAGGATGTCCAGAGATTGTGTCTGGTGTCCTGGGAAGATCCAAAAGTTCTTCTTGTCTAAGGGTTGATGTGACAGTTGAGGGTTCCCTCAACATCACATTGCCATGATCTTTAATAAGATAATACAAGCTGATGTAGATGAAGCAGGAGATGATGGAGTGTTGGTTCTGGTTAGGCCACATGATGAGGTCAAGGCTGAGGTAGGTAAATGGTTAAGACTTGCATCAAAGCCATAATTGAACAAGGAGATGGTGAGATGAGTGAACTAAAGGTTTGAGTTGGATTTGAATCAGAACTGCACTGAGTCATGGGTGTTGTGGTTCAGCCAGCAGGGAATTAAATTAGTTCTAGGATGATAAGAATTTAATTACGGAATATTACAAAGGACAGAGTATCAGGCATGACGGAGGAGTTTAACTATTCTTAAATCAAAGGTCTATGAGGAAAGGGACCTGAAAACTAGAGGTTCTTTAGTTCCATTTCCTATTGACCTACCTGTTTTATACAATAAAGCCACTAGCTTAAAGCCTTATCTATTTTAAAATCGACTTTTGAATCTTACATTGGTATATTTGGACCAACAGTGGCCATGTTTAGCATTCACAAGCAAAAGGTGGACTTTGAAAGTGAGCTTGGGAGGGTTATTGCCTCCTTCTACACATTTATTGGATTCAGGGCATGTTGCTTGGGGTAAGCATACTCACGACTGTTCTCCAAGGGTTGTTCATCCGCAACGCCTGTAACACACGCTCTAGAAGAATGGTCTCAGAAACCCTATCCTCCCTTTGGTCTTTGAATTAGGTCCTGATCCCTAATTTATTCGTGGCTCATTGGAAGGAATCAGTGCGTTACAAGCATGAGGTGGCGCAGACCTTGCAAAGTTTTTCAATACGTCAAAGTTGAACTTAAGGATTTGAGATTCTGGGTACCTTAAAAATAGGAAACTCGTTTATTGCGTTTGACAACCTCTGCAATGAAAATATGAAAACTCCAAAAAAGTAATATAATTTTTTATAGAATCTGATTAATCATATATATACATCAAAAAGTGGGAGTTCATACTAAACTAAAGTTACTGGTGTTCTGCGGTGTTGCTGATCTGGGTCCCAAAATTAAATCTAAGCTGAAGTTTTTTGAAAAGAAGTTTGAGCTCCGTTTTACAAACTTAATTATTTTCAAAAATCTCTTATGTTGAGATTTTAGTCATAGTAGGGTTTAAAGGCACTTTATCCTCTTATAACTTATCTTCTATCCCATAGATCTCCAAAGTTTGCCCCCTGGTGCGGATTACTACCCATTTCTTTCTATAACCTTTAAAATTTTTCAAAGGATTTTAGAGGCAGATTTTAGGAGTTTCCAAAGCTCCTTTTCTTGTCCTTTTTGGGCACTCAATTACTGGTAAACCGGAGCTATCTGTGAAATCACACTCCGTTCTTTTGTGGGGTTTCACCCCACCTAACTGATTCCAGCCAAGGCATAGTTCTTATGATGTAAAGAAGTCTATGTCAGCTAAAGGTGCAAGGGAACGTAAAGGACTAGCTGCTTCAGGAAACCTCTTGTGGAATTTCTGGACTAACTCTGAATCATGTAGGCAGTCTTGGGCTATTATTTAACTGTTCTCTTTCTCTTATGTCCTTGCCAATACACTAGGTACTGAAGGCGGTGGCGAGAGGCGGGAAGCCATAATAGCATCAATCTTAAAACCAAGTTCATCATCCACCAGGGTAGGTTAAGGTGACTCTGGAATAGGTTCAGTGTAGGATTTTAACAAAATTTAACTAGAATACTGAAGACCTTGATGGATGGGGGAAGGTCAATCCTATAAGTAGCAGGCCCTACCTTCTGATTTACCCTAAAATAGCCAATATGCTTTGAAACTATTTATTGGTAAGGCTCTTTATAGATAAAGGTTCTTGGTGTTAATCATCACTAGGTCTCCTGGTTGGTACTCTGGACCTCTCAGACGTTTCTGGTCTATGTATTCCTTTTAGATCCTCACAGCATCCATAGGATGAACTTTACCATGTAATGAATTTCTAGAAGCTCTTTGACCTTCTCATTGTTGCTACCATCTGAGAGTCTGCATGCGACCTAGGTTAAAGTTTGATTCAAGTCCATAGATTCAAAGAAGGGTGACAAGCCAGTTGTGTCGTGCTATAAGTTGTTATAGGAAAACTGGGCCATGAGTAGGTGCGCCGCCCAGTTGTTTTCTTCAGCATCTGTGTACTCCTTAAAAACTGTTTAGAACCTTTGTTAACTTCTCTGTATACCAATCAGGCTGAGGTTGAAATGCAGTAGAGTGACATGGGTGGATCTAAAGTAGAGATAGTAAGACCTCCCAGAATTGTGTTGTAAACTGAACCCTATCACTCAAAACTTTCTTAGGGATACTATGTAAATAGAAGTTCTGGTAAATGAACAACTAGCCATCTTTATAGAAGTGACTTTGTGGTACGAGGGATGAAGTGGGCCATCTTTTGTAAAGATTCTAACCACTACCATCAATGCATCAAAGTCTAGAGGTGGGAAGTTCCATGATGAAATTTATTGGTATCAATGTCCATTATCTTCTGAAGCCTGTAATGGTATTAGTAAACTAGTTTCCTTCCTGCAGCTGGCTTTGACAAGGTGGAATGTAAGACAGGTCTCAGTGCATTTTACTACATCTTGGTAAGATAATTACAACTATAAGTGCGCCTGATAAGGTCAGAGGACTTGCCCTGCCGAGGGTAGCCTGCTGTAGAAGGTCATGGTGCTCACATATAAATTCTTCCCTGAGAGGACCTGGGGGTACCCACCACTTCCCTTAGTGCATTATAACGTCTTTAGTATATTTTATCTACAGTCAATAGGTTCTCCATTCTTAGAGCATGCCTTAATAAAGGTTTTAAAATTTGAAATAGTCTTTAAGCTAGGTGAACTTGAATGGCAATGCCTAAGTCCTCTGTCTAAGCATCTCTCAGCATAACAGTTCTCTTGACTGTATCTAGAGTTTAAAATTGGGCTCAAAGCCGCAAAATAGCTGAGAAGTCAGTAAAAAAAGAAGGGCGAAATAGACTATTCATTGAGTTAAAAAGCATCGATATTTATTAGATGTGTGGGGACGTGGTGCCTAGGGACCTTTGTGGCCCTGTATGATCAGGTTATTTTACAGCCTTCTTAATCAACCGCCTGGTTGATGCCCTCATTGTTCTTAATTGGAATCATGACCACAATGGTGGGGATCGCGCCTCTTGAGGTTCATAGAGTGGGGATAAAATTCCTAAAGACATCTTTACCAATCCTCATGCGCATTTTGCTTTCTGGTTGAGACTCCACTCTTTGGTGCCATCAAGGACAGGTTTAGTTCACAATAGCTTGAGAGTCAACTTATCATGACTTAAATTCAGATATAAGGAATTTGACTCACTCATCATCTTGAATCCTAAAAACTCTCCCTTTAAGATCCTGTCAGAGGGGGTATAGGGCCGAAGGAATCATCAATATACTCAGTTCACCACTTCTCTTGAAAAAGTTGGCAATGGAGAAATCCAAGTTCATCTTATGAATGACCTTATAAGGTCCATACCATAGAACGTTGAGCTTGTTCTGTTGACCTCTTGGATCAATGGTGATAAAAGAAAACGCGGTCACCTAATAGAAAAATGGGTAAGGAGGGTCAGCCAACCTTAAACCAGGATGTCTCCCTTTCTGCGATGGTGACAATGCCCTATGTGGCTAAGGCTTGAAGCTGGACAATCTCATTATCTAAGACACTCATAGTAAAGCCAAAGCTTTCAGGTATGGAGTTATCAAGCAGGGTCTTAACGCTATTTGGTAAACAGGGAGCACGCTCATATAGAGCTTCAAAGGGGGACATCTTAATGATTCGATGGTAGTTTATTTTGTATGCAAGCAAGGCTCTAGGTAAATAATGGTTCCAGAGATTAAGGTTAAATGTGTAATTCTTCTGCAGGATAGAGATGTGGATTCCTTTAGAACGTTACACTACCCCATTTTTTAAAGGATTATAAGGGGCGGTGAAATTATGGTTAGTTATAAAAATTGAATTTAGTTCTTGGACTAAATGTGAGGTGTATTTTAGCCCATTATCCAAAAGTAAAGTTTGTGGGCATCCATGCTGGGTGAAAATGAATTAAATGCGAAATAGGGCTGTGGCTTTCACGGTGTCAGGGGTACAGAACTTTCTTAACCATTTGGTCAAATGATCCATGGATAAGAGAATATACTTATGGCCATGTAGCCTAGTGGGCAGAGGGCCCATTAAATAAATGCTAACGACAATAAAAGGACCTGATAGGGCCATGACTGAGTTCTGATATTAGGCTGGTCTGATCTTGGGATCAGCAAGTCATAAAATCCTTTAAAACTCTTTGGATAATTTCAACCCTTCAATTCCCAATAGAATTGTCTCTTTAACCATTTGTGGGTATTCTTAAATTGCCCTGTGTCCCACAGTTGTATGCCCTTCTAGGATAACGTTAGTTTGAGAAGAAGGGTAGATATAAGGAAGCAATTACTTATTGACTTTCTTATACATCATTCCTTCTTTAATCTGGGTATCTCAAGTCATTTTTGGAGCCCAGTTTAGATATCAGGAGTCTCCAACTCCCATCGTTCAGGTCAGCTAATTAGATCGTACAGTTGATCCTCTTCCAGGGTCAATGCAGTTAGTACTGGCATAATGAGAAATCACATTTTGATGAATAGATCCTGCACAATGGACTATAGTAAAAAAGAAGTTCTGCAGCCATAGAGCCCATCTGGCTAACTGGCCATCTGGGTCCTTTATCTGCTGAAGCCATCAGAGCAAGGAATTGTCAGTGATAACGGTGAAATGGGTGCCATATAGTTAGGGCCAAAAATTATTGATCGCCAACAAACATACAGGCATTCACATTCAGTAACAAAATAATTTTGTTTGGCCTTGGTTAAGGTCTTGCTAAAGTAAGCTACAAGGTGATTGACCTGATCCTCATCATTCTAAGCTAAGTTGGTCTGATGGCGACATCACTAGCATCCATGAATAGAAAAAAGTGTCAATCATAATGTGGATGGAATAAAATTAGTTTAGAACAAAGAGGGCTATGCAACGCATTAATCGCCTGTTTCGTTCAGGCTGCCACTCAAAGGGAACATTCTTCTGTAGGAGTTAGACCAGGAATTCAGCCAAGTTGGGAAACCAAGTAATGAACTGAAAATAATAGCCCACCATGCCTAGAAATACTTGATTATCCCCTAAGGCTCTGAGTGCGCGAAATCTACTCAATGGCATCAACTTTGCCAAGGATGGGCTGTATACTATCTTTTGAGACCTTGTGTCTTAGAAGTTCCATTACTGATAGGAAGAAAGAGAGCTCTAAAGGCTTAAGTTTTAATGAGGCCTTCTTAAGAGTTTTAAAAACTTCCTGGATGTGCTCCACATGACCATTATAGGCTCATGTAAAGATAGTGATATTGTTGAGGTACATGAAGACACAGAATAGTTTCAAGTCTCCTAATATCATATAAGGCACGTTAAAAGGTGGCCGACGCGTTTCAGAGGCCCTGGGCATACACATGGGTTATAATAGACCCAAATTGGCTCTAAATGCAAATTTTGCCTGATCTTTGGGGGCGAATTATGCTTTCTAATATCCGCTAGCAAGATCCATAGCAGAAAGGTATTGAGATCCTGCAAGCAAGCAGAAAGAATCATTGATTTGGGGCAAGCAATAAATATTCTTCTTTATAAACATGTAAAGTCTATGATGTTCCATCACCATGAAAAGGCTGCCATCTTTTTTATGAACCAACAAGAGAGGGAGTCCCATCCCCCCTTGGGTTGGGACCATCTAGTACTAAAAAAAGAGAGGGGAGTCCCAAAGTCTATGTGAAGGCGCCAATAGCCTGTCTTAAATAGTTGCTTGAGCTCAACAGCCACATGAGCTTTTTTACCCTTACTTTTTGGTAGTGACAGGGCTAAATGGGGCGTCCCCAGTCTCATCGTGATGCAAAACACTTTCATTCCCCAAGTTTGTAGGTATAGGTTGAAAAGAAGTATGAGTACTTCTCCAAAAATCTATTAACCTGACTCTGTTGCTCACTTGTGAAATCTTGCTTATTTAGTTGTTGGCTAGAGCTACCGATGTGGTATTTCCAACCTAAGATCCCATAAAATTTTTAAAATTTTGGGTGACTTCTAATGACCTCTACAAGAAGGAGGCGAACATAAGCAGCTGGCATTAGGTCCTACTATGCTAGGCTTGTCAATGGGTTTAGCCAGTAACAACGGTATAGATTCAGCATAAGTATGACCTAAAATTTCTAGACAGACCAAGATCTCCTTGAAAGATGGGTTATCAAGGCCTCAGATCTCCAGCAGGTGTTAATAGGGGATGTTGATTTAAACCTAGGTATCAATTATAACCTTGGACTTTGGCGTTATAGTGTTTGTTTTAAATAATAATTTGACATGCCTTCTTGACCATAAACCGCAGAAGGTGGCATCCTTACTTGAGAACCCCTTACATGATACTCAAGTCAGTCAATCCAGACTTTTCTCTCCAACAGGCAAGCCCAAGTTTTGACTTTCATCTTAGCGTCATGGGAAATCTCAAATACCAGGGGAACCAGTGTCCCAGCAAGGATAAGAATTTCTCATCATAGTTCATGACAGCTGAGAGACTCTCAGAGAAACTGAGACCCTTTCAGAAGGTCATAGCTCATGTTGTCTCATGCAATGTCAGGGTTATTAGTGTAAAGATTCCCTAAGTCAATTGGTAGAGATGAATAGTCCACAATGAAATGAGTGCATTGGGGTCCAGCCATGCCATATTTTATGTAATGAGGCAAGTCATGGTTCATGTTTACATGACTTAATTAAGAGTCAACTGCCAAGACAAGACTGAGCGTCAGTAGGCCCAAAAGGTCAAGATGAAGGACCTCCCTGACTTAAAGCACATCTTAGACCAACGCTGGGTGCAGGTCGGATATGCCCAAGTTGGTCCAGGTGAAGTTCATGACGCCAAGCCCATGTTACGACATTAGCTTTAAAATGGACTAGTTACCTTATTAACTATAATGGTTAGGCTCTGTTGTTAGGAAAATGGGGTTTTGAAACCCATTCAATTTTTAGAATTTCTGATTGGGTCAGCTTAGCCTTCAATTGATAGCTCAAGTTCAGTCTATTTATACTATAGTTTTCTGCCCAATGGAAGAATGCGCTTATTGGTGCACCTGGGCTTAGAACCACTTTCACCAATCGATTATTCCCCCAAAATTGTTTACATATTTATATTTGAGACCAACCATCCTCATTGATCATCTTCCTCATTGATAAAACCACTCGTTAGTTTACGTTTTTTTATTTTACCTTGGGCGAACCTGGGTGTGGAACTCTTCAAAAAGGTCTCCCACAATGTTAGCAATTTGTTTTTTAGCAAAGTAAAATTTTCACATCTGATGCGCCACTGGGCCACCCTGGTTCCCTCCAGACTGAGGCACCCTTGAAAGCCAGCCCAGATCACCGCTTGGATATGGACTCCACTTTGGGGTCCACCTAAGTCTTGTTGTTTGTTTGAAATCTATTAATCTATACCATGTTAAGCACCCTCGCCTTATGTTACTTTAGCTCCAACACCCTCTGTGGGGCTATGCTCATCTTATTACTGACGACTAGCTCCCTGGAGTTGGAGCTGTGCACTGTGCTCCACCTCTTTGAGAACTGGAGAGTTATAGACAATCTCTTGACATTAGACAACCAACCATTTTTTATGTGCGTTAGAATAATCCGTGTGGGTCTTTTGTGAAGTGTGAATTGGGTGCACCAGCAGTTGGTCATAGTTACCACGGGGCTCACCACCATTTTCTCATTTTTCTAATGGTAGGAACATCTCAGTGTTATTCTTGCTACCTTACCTGGGAATTACCCACCCTTCTTGCTTGTACCTGGTGGATTCAGACGCTTTGCAATCCAGTTGTTGTGATTCCCCACCTTTACCTAAAATTAACAATACCACTCTTATTAAGATTATTTTTTCTTGGCAACACATTCAGAAGGTGCAGGCGGGATCTTTGACAAAGGGCCTGGTGGTGATGGCCTTGGATAACGATGCACAACACGCCGCCAAAATTGGTATGTGGTTGTTCTCAGCTTAAAACGCGTTTTATAGCGCCTATCTTTCATACAAAAACGAGCCAAATAGCATCTCTTATGGCTCTGATATGGAACCCATTTAATTATACCAAATCACCCCAGACTACCTGAGATTGACCACTACCATGATCCGCAGAACACAGGAGGTGGAAAAGGAGTTACTTTTTAACTTCAAAAATGTTTATGCAGTTGCTTAAGATATGATGGGATATGTGATCTCAGAAGTAAGTGTGGGCAACTATTCCTCTCCGTTCTATGATGCGGAAACATACCATGGAGGTATGTTTATGCCTGAAGAAGATTTTTATGGTGAATTATTGCGTTGTCTGCTATAAATAAAGACCATTACGGAGTCTTTTGTTGACTGCTACACTTTCAAGCCCTTTAGGGAAAATCAGCACAGCTATTTGGCTATACTGGAGCCTCTGAGAACTTATTGCCCAAGACCTAGCCAACTACCTTAAGCTGAGTTAATTACTAGGTGGTATGGTTAGGGGAGGGGCTTCCCAAGGTATTACCACTATGAAAGTTCTGGGGTTAGTAGATTATTAAGTTGTCAGATACCAGTTGGCTGTCTGCTTTCAAGATATAAAAAACATCGTGTATCCCATTATTTTGGGTGTAGAGTGGTGGAAAAGATTGACGTCAGAACCAACTTAAAAGACAATACCTTGTCCTTAACGTTGAAGAATGGTCATGAATTAATTGTCCTTTTGGCTGAAGCAAACTTTCAGGGCGATCTGCCCCATTGGCCAATATCCACACTCTCAGTCTTGCTCATTTTCTGAAGCCCACTCTGGAGTTACCCTTACCTTCATGTTTAAAGGGGCTGGAATTTTCGTTTAACGCAACTTCAGCCAATAACTACCAGCTCATTCAGATTTTGATTGCGAGTTTAAGCTCACTGTTTATCTGATGCTTATATCTTTTTCCATTTACCCTTTTACTGTATGGGAAGAATCGGCTTTAGATGTGAGGGTTAAGGTGCAATTAGCTAAAGGAGCAATATTTCAGCGTACCTCCCCAGTATGCTCCTCCCTTCTCTTTTTGGAAAAGGCTGATGGTACCTTACGCCCATGCGTAGATTATGGGAATCTCAACAACTTTACAGTACCAGACTTGCATCACATCCCATTGGATTCTCAGATTGCTCATTATGTGGAGAATGCTAGAGTTTTCTCCAAACTGGATTGTTTAACCGCGTTCAATCAGATGCAGATCAAAAAGGGCCAGGAGTGGATACCACATTCTGTACCAGAAAAGTAATTTTAATTTCAGGTTATGCCCTTTGGGATTAAAATGCCCCTGCCATCTTTCAACGCCATATTGATGCATCTTTTGGGGGACCTGAAGGGGTATGCGCGGTAACCTACATGGATGATATTTTGGTGTTTTCCCCTGACAATGGTTCCATGCAGTACACCTTTGGCAGGTGGTGGAGAGGTAAAGGGATGTCAATCTAACAATGAAAATCAGTAAGTGTGAATGCTTCAAGTCCCAGGTCGCCTTCCTGAGCAACGCTGTTTTTAACCAAGGCCATATGATAACTCCAGACAAGGTATAAGGCGATTTATAGTGTCCTGCCCCAACTTCAATCAAGGAATTGAGGAGTTTTTTGGGGACGTGTACACTCCTTAAGAAATTTATACCAAATTTTTCTATGGTGGCGGCGCCCCTATATAAGGTAAGTGGAGCTAAAGTGCTCCAGTGGTCTCCCAATTTTCAGGATGCCTTCCAAGAGGTAAAGTGCACCTTGTTATCCAAGTCTGTCCTTCACCATGTAATCTAGAAAAAGAGTTTATTGTGGCCACTGATGCCTCCAACTTGCCATAGCAGCAGCCTTATTACAAGTAGGCAAATATGGAATAGAGCATCCAGTGGGATATTTTTTCATGGAGATGCCTCTGCCAGAGTTAAATTACGCCGTATATGATAAAGAGCTATTAGCAGTGGTTGAGGAGCTGACTTATTGGCGTCATCACTCACAATTCTCATCCCAACCTTCCGCATATATACAGATCAACATGCCTTATTGTACTACCGCGCACCTCATGTCTTGACCCCACGGCAAACCCACTGGCATGAGACCCTAACACAATTTGTGTTTTCCTATGAGTTTGCTAAGGTCAAGGTAAATGGTTTGTAAGATGCTTTGAGCCACAACCCTGGACTAGCTTCCAATCCTAAGGAGGTGGAGATGCATAATACCCATTTGATGATTCCGCCGGGTAAGATTGTGTCTCAACTTCCCTCTACTTTGGCCCAAATGCCAGCGCCTGCTCTCTGGAAAATGTGGAGGAGTAAAGTATGTTCTGAAAGGTAGTCCTTTCACAGCCTTTTTCAGTTGAATATACTATAATCTTTACCAAGAGTGCGTTAGATCAGGAGGAAATTACCAGGGGTTACCACGTGAAGGATGAGATGATGTGTTTCCAGGGGTGCCTATAGGTTCCAACCAGATACCTTCACCTGGAAATCATCTGAGACAATAATGACAGAATCACCATTGGTCATCCTGAGAAGGTGAAGACTCTGAAGCTAATTCACTGCACTTACAATTGGAAGGGGTTAGCTGTGCAGGTGGCATATATCATAAAGAGTGCCTGGTCTGCAAAAATTAAAACCAAATTGACAATCACTAGCGAGGTTGTTGGTACCAGTTCAAAAGGCTGAAGGGCCTTAAACTTCATTATCTGTAAAATTAACTGTTGATTTGCCTGTATCTGATGTTTACAATGCCATCATAAAATGGTGGACCGTTTTACAAATTTCTCCCACTTTATTCCTTGCAGAACCACGGCAACTGCAGCTGAGTTGGCAGGCTCTTTGTCACTCATGTGTTTGCTCTTCACGGCGTCCCCCAAGAAATAATTAATGATTGTGGACCTAGTTTATCTCCGTTTTTTGGTAAAAGTTGTGTAAGACTCCTCAGATTACCCCTGCCATTCAGCTGCCTAGCACCCCCAAACTATATGGACATACTGAACGAGTAACCAGTGCCTCAAATAGTTCTTGTGGTGTTACGCTGCCGCAGATCATTTAAATTTTGTTTTCCAGATTCCCATGGCCCAATTTAGTTATAGCAATGCCCAACGTGCATCAATCGATTGTTCCCCCTCCTTGCCAACTATTTCTTCAATCCCGCCTTCAACATGGAGCCCAGTTGTGAATCTAAGATGGAAGAGGTGGTGGGCTTTGTCAAAATGATCAAGAAAGTACATCAGGGGGTGAGCACTAATTTAGATGCAGCCATGCAGGCTTACAAGGAAAACGCTGATGGTAAGAGATGAGTGGGACCAGCGTACAAGGAAGATCTCATGATGCTGGATTCTAAGAACATCCTAATCAAGCAACCATGAAAAAAGCTGGGACCAAAGAGGATTGGGCCTTGCCGCATTGTCAAAAAGGTGGTCCATGCCTGGTACCAGTTGGATATTCCCCTTTCTTAAATATTTTTAGTCTTCCATGAAAGCAAGCTTACGTTTTTTGAGGGCTCCCTACCAGAGACACCTAAACTTATCTCGTTGATAGGGCGCTGGTTGGGAAAGTGAAGGAGATTTTAGCCTCCCATCAGGTAAGTAGAAAACTCGAGTATCTTATATCCTGGAAGGGATTTGATGCAGCGGAGAGCAATTGGGTCCCAGCGTGTGATTGCGCCCATGTCCAAGACCTCATTGAAGTATTCCACAAGCGTTTCCCTGAGGCTTCAGGTCTCAAGTCTAAGCAATCCGTTGCTTCCATGAAGTTGGTCCCCACTCACAAAAATCTTTCCTTGGTGAATTCCCTCGAGGGAGGGGTGGAGCTGAAAAGGAGAGAGTAATGTCGTGTTTACATGACTTAATTGAGGGAGCCAACTGCCAATACAAGGCTGTGCGTCAGCAGGCCCAAAAGTCAAGCTGCAGGACCTTCCTGACCTAAAGCACATCTTGGACCAATTCTGGGCGCAGGCCGGATATGCCCTGGTTGGTCAAGGTGAAGTGCGTGACGCCCATCCCCATGTTATGGTATAGGCGTTAAGATGGACTAGTTACCTTCTAAACATGCTAGTTCGGTTCAGTTGTTAGAATAATGAGATATAAAGCCCGTTCATTTTTCAAATTTCCAACTTGGGTCGGCCTTGCCTTCAATTGATAACTTGAGTTTAGTCCATTCTAGCCATAGTACCTGCCTAATGGAAGTGTGCATTTATTGGTTCACCTGAGCTTAGCACCACTTCCACTGATTGATTATTCCACGAAATTATTTAAGTATTATTCTTTGAGACCAACTTTCCTCATTGGTCATCTTCCTCATTAATAAAACCACTCGTTAGTTTATGTTTTTCATGCTACCTTGGGAGAAACTGTATGTGAACCTCTTCAAGGAGGTCTCCCACAATGTTAGCCATTTGTTTTGCGCAAATTAAATTCTCACATCTGATGCACCGCTGGGCCGCCCTAATTCCCTCCAGACTGAGGCACCCTTACATGCCAGCCTAGATCACCACTTTGATATGGACTTCACTTGGAGGTCCACCTAAGACTTTTTGTTTTTTTAGAATATATTAATTTTATACCGCGTTAAACACCCTCACCTTATGTTACTTTAGTTCCAGCACTCTCTGCGGGGCTATGCTCACCTTAGTACTGATGACTAGTTCCCTGGAGTTAGGGCTTTGCACCATGCACCACCTTGCAGGAACTGAAGAGTTATAGACACTCTCCTGACATCATGGGCGATCTTGATGCGCTTCATAATTTAGATAAATTGACATTCTTGGGTAACCACTGTTGAAAATTGCATGTACAGGGATTTTGTGGACTCAAATAACAATGTGAGTGACTAAGCTCCTAGACTGCGGGGTAATGTGAGGAACTTAGGAGATTCATTAGAAGAAGAGTAAGAAATATCATGTTTTTATTATCAGGCGCCAAATAGTCTTCTTATTAATTGACAGGGTAATCTTATTAAAGGTTGCTAAACATTACTGAGGCAGTACAGAATGCCATAATGAAGTGCCTCATCCTTCATGCTGAAGGCTCTTTTCTCTGCCTCCTTGGCAATTATCTTCCAAAATTCTTGGCGCTATGATGGAATCCATTGCATTGAGAGCATTAAGTGATGGGTTTTTCTGAATCTCAACAATGAGGATCTGAAGGTGACTGGAGGAGGCAGATGCAGTAGACTTGTAATGAAAGATAAAATAAATAATTTCATTAAGTGCCTCTTGAAATTCAAGGGATGCTGGTGAAGCTATTGTTTTAGCAATCGTTTGAATTTAGACCTCCTGATAAGACCTTAACATGGAAATGACAGTGGTTATCGCGTCGTCCAAGTTAATGCAGTTGAATGTTACCAAGGCCTGTGCTTGGGCTTATAATCATCTAAAGAACTCCACAGAACTTTCTCCTTTGTTCAAATTAATACCCCTGAACTTAAGCTTTTGGGTGGCCAAGGTTTAGTTAATTCTGAATTCCTGGATTAGGGTAGTACAAACTTGTTCATAAGCGTATTATTCTTTTAAATAAGTATTTATAATTTCCTAGCTGGTGTTATTTAAACAGCAGTACTATGATTTACCTTCTGTTATTTGGTAGCCTCTTCCATAAATTTCTTGTAAGTGTATAATAAGAGGGCAATGCTTTCCTGGCTAGGAGTAAATTTCTATTTTAAAACTAGTATTAAAGTTAGACAAGATAGGAGTGGAAAGAGTAACGATGCCAGGATTTGGTGCAGGTTTGGAAATCTCAGTTTCTGCACAGTTAAAAAATGCCTGTTGATTGAGTCGTTCATCTAAAACCATCGCTTTCTTCTTAAATGTCATCCTAGTTCCAGTTCAGAGAGTTAATGGAGGCTTTATAGCAACCTTCTCCTTTAATGCTTTAAACTTGGCGCGTTGGAGAAGCAGCTGGCTCTCAAAGCTACTCAAGCATGTTAAACCCTCACCAGGTCTGCTCAAAATGGATGATTTTGATTATCAATAAGTTTGATGAATAAGCTAAAATTATCCATCTCATCTGACAAAGCCTCAATCAAGACCCTAAGGTAGAGAGGGACTCCATTCACTTAAGGTTGCATCCTTGACTCTTTCTGCTAAGCATCACTTTTCGAAAATCAATTCAGCCTGAAATTTAGCTCCACTAAAGAGATTTACGAAAACTATTAGCAAATATGGCGGGAAACCCCGCAAAAGAACCCACAGGCTATGCCAAACGAGCCAGCACCACCCCCAAACGAAGCAACCCTCGGTTACCCACCTCAGGGTCAACCAGAATCACCCGCTCTCAAGCAGCAGCCATGAAAGCAGGCACCACCCCCCAACCTGGAGCTACTCCAACTAGCGCCAGTTCACCTGATCGCACTTCTGCAACCTGCACGCCTAACAGCTCAGTGTGCGCTGCCTCCCACCAACCCGCTGGGCCCCCTCCAACCAAGGAGGCCATCACCCACGCTGTTTTAATGGCGTCTGCTCAGTTGAATGCAACTCAGCCCATCCAGACATTCACCTCCCCCATTGTGTCAGCTAATTCAGCCCCATCTATTATTGCTGACACCGTGTTTCCGGCTCCCTCCATGAGGGGCGATACCCAGCTACCTGGCCCCCAAATCCTCAGATGTAAGGTTGGATTAGCCGCAAATTCTGGTTCACTAAGCACCAAATCGGGACAATCTACTCTTCCTAATGAGGATTCAAATGGTTCGGATTTTGGAACTTCACACCAGTTCCAATCTCACCCGTCCCATTTAAACCCCATAATCGGCACTTCTCAAGTCAGCACTTTATCTCAATATGCTGAAAACGACCAATTCACCAATCAGCCAATGAGTTTTGCCCACAAAATCACAGCAAATACTCGGGCTGAATTTACCCAAATAGATTGGGATGGTGATGAAACATCGCCCTCCTCCCAATTGGCTGGAGTTAATTCCAATCTGGATGGGACTCCCCAATTTAGCGAGGCCCAACAATCACCTGGCCCCCAAACCCTCGGATGTAAGGTTGGATTAGCCGCACATTCTGGTTCACTAAGCACCAAATTGGGACAATCTACTCTTCCCAATGGGGATTTAAATGGTTCAGATTTTGGAACTTCACACCAGTTCCAATCTCACCCGTCCCATTTAAACCCCATAATCGGCACTTCTCAAGTCGGCACTTTATCTCAATATGCTGAAAACGACCAATTCACCAATCAGCCAGTGAGTTTTGCCCACGAAATCACAGCAAATACTCGGGCTGAATTTACCCAAATAGATTGGGATGGTGATGAAACATCTCCCCCTCCCAACTGGCTGGAGTTAAGTCCAATCTGGATGGGCCTCCCCAATTTAGCGAGGCCCAACAAACTGCCCCTCAATTTAATATGACGCCAGCAACTGCTGTAACATTCCAGAAACGAGGGAACTCCGCAAACTTGTCCAAACCACCAGCTCACACTCAACCTGCAATTGCAGCCCAAAGCAAACACAAACGTACCAAAGGAGCCACTGGGGCGTGGCAAAAACCTCTGGCACCAACGCTACCCAAAGCTGATCCCCGTGAAGTGGCGTTTATTGCTGATGTTAAGAAGAAATGGGCCGAAACTAGAGCGCAAAAAGCTCTACCTCGCTCAACCCTCTCCCACGCAATTCGCCTTTATTATGGGCGTAACCCTGTTGAATTCTATACAGAGGATTACTTCTCATACTTTGCAGCGATTGCGGAGACATTCCCTATTAACACCACCATCCATGAATCAGTGGAGGGCCCTACATCGATGTGGGCTTCACTGAAGCTGCCCTTGCTGACCATGCTGCCACCCTCCAGGTCATTATTCCACGCGGATCTCTTCGCATCTCCCGCACACGCTCTCACCTGGAGAAAATTTCATGGGTTACTTTTTCCAACCTACCAACGACTGTTGATCCTGAGTCTCTTAAACTGGCACTCCATCGTGGTTTAATGGAGTTTGGATCTGTTCTTTCAGTGGACTTTAGCGTCCCCTCTTACTATGCTCCCACTCAAAGAGCTCGCACTGCTAGGGCGTCGTTCATCCCCCCCCACTGTATCCCACAACATTGAGGTTATTCCTCGTGTGGCGGTAGTTGGGGCATGCCCTGAGATCTTCTTTGTTGACCCTGATTAGGCGCGCCCCCGGTGTTCATGGTGTAACGCCCTTGGACACTTGTATAATGGCTGCACAGCTCGAAAACAAGCCCTCTTATCCACCACCCAGGGGCCTAAACCAGGCCAAAAACGATCCCACGTGGCTGCAGCAGCAATTCCACAACCCACACAATGGGTTCCCGTTCAAGACCTGTCCCCTGAGGCCTTACGCCTAGTAGTTGAAACAGCTAACCCCACTATTGGTATGGGATACCTTTCGCTCATGCCCCCCTTCCAATGGGCACCCCCTCCAATCTCCCAGAGTCAACTCCCTCTCTCACCAAGCGCAAGGCATCTCCCACAGGGTGCCCCTCGTCAGCCACCCCCACTCAGGGCTCCGCGGCACCCCACCAACCTCCACCAGCGATTTATCGCATCAACCCTCAGCTCCCAATGGAGCTATGCCCACCAGCATGGACTGGCAACTCGCGGCCTGCGGTAGAAGTGCCACCTCAAAGAGTCCTACCCCAACCCCACAGTCCATTTCGCGCGGATCCTTTGCAGTGTTGGAGGAAGTGAATATGGACTCAGACTCATCAAATGGGGACACCGCGGAGGTCACCATTGAGCACCCTCAGGTCCTTCCCCTGCAACGGAGCGGGGGCAGCATCCTAGGCTGGCTTACTGGGTCCTCGCCCCCCCACCCTCTCCTTCCCCTCAGAACCCTCGACGCTCCTCACGGATTGCAGCTAATAGTCAAGCTAAAGGACTCAAAACTAGCCGCCTCACAGCAGCAGGTTTAAGCGCTGGCAACCCCCAGGACATGGAGGGGAACAGCTATGAGTCCCCATGGCAGCACCCTGGCCCTGCAATCCATCAACGCAAATGGGTTGCGGGACTTTAAGCGGAGAGCCCGCCTCCTCCGCAACTTCAGGTCAGCACAAATTGACATCGCTGCTGTCCAGGAGCCCCATATCCTCCCCCACGAACAATCTGCATGGAATGAACAGTTTGGAGGCAACTCCTTCTGGACAAACCATGCCGCCCTTATTGTTTTGAATCCTCGGGTTAAAACCCATTCTTTTTCACAATATCTAGGTGGCCGCCTCATACTGGCCAAACTCACCACTCCTGACTTCTCCTTCTTCGCTGCAAGCATCTACCTGCCTAATGCAGGTCAGGAGCAAAATCGGCTCTTGGAAGAGCTCCTCCAACTCAATCTCCCACGGAATACAGTCCTCTTAGGAGATTTCAACACAACCATAAGTCGCGTCCGTGACTCTTACCCCCCTGCAGCAAAGGAACGCCCTGGATCAAGTCGCCTCCAGGATTTCCTTCGCCTGAGTGGCTTTATAGATGCGCTTCCACCCTCCGCGTCTGGCCTAGGTTGCATGACTAGGATCCAGTATGATGGAGGAGCTTTCCAGTCAGCGTCACGCATAGATATGGCACTGATTGGCCCCCTGCTAATTGGCCGCGTCTCCTCTCCCATCTCTCGTGACAACCATCTGAGTGATCACAGGTCACTCACCGTTGTCCTCACCACCACACTTAGACCGTCGCGTAGGTTCTGGCCTAGGGTTGCCCCAGCTCTTCTCAACAACCCCTTCACTAAGGAGAAGCTGTCTATGACCATCCGGGAGACTCTCACCTCCCCCACCCCACCTGCTTGACCACAAGGCTAGATGGGCGGTGACCAAGGAGGGCATCACCCGCGTTGCTTACAACTGTGCTAAAGCCCAGATGACTGCAGCTCGCGCCAGAGTCAAAAGGGCGGAAGCCAGAATCAGACATCTAGAGCGAAACTGCCAGCCTTCGCCCTCTCCCAGATGGTTGGAAGACTGGGAAGCGGCGCAGGAAGCACTCCGCTTGGAGCTCACACTGCAGGAAGAACGGGCAGCAAACTTTACAACATCTCGTTACTATGCTCAATGGGAACGCCCCACCCGCTTCTTCTTTCAGAAACAGAAAGCCCGGTCAACAGCGCAGGATATTACTGCACTGAAGATTGGCACTACAACCACTTCAGACAAGGAGGAAATCACGCAGGAACTACACCGCTTCTACTCCAGCCTCTTCCATGCCACCCAGGTGGACCCATCGGACATCCAAGACTTCCTGTGGCGGGCTCCAGAGCCGCCCATTGACCCACGGGCTGATGAGGCTCTACTGGCGCCTATTTCCATCCAGGAGGTGATGGAAACTCTTCTGAAATCCCCACGGCTTAAAGCCCCAGGCCCAGACGGAATACCCTTTGAGGTGTACCTTCTGGAACCTGCAGTGATAGCCAGAACCCTCCGCGACCTCTTCGCTGCACTCTTGGTGAATGGCGAGGTCCTCCCCGACTCCAGAGGCTCAATCACGACCCTCATTCACAAGAAGTCAGACCGTGAGAACCTGGCGAACTGGCGCCCCATAGCGTTGATCAACACAGACCACAAGCTCTTCACGAAGCTTCTGGCCAACCGCATCACCAAATGGGTGTCACCTCGCCTCTCCCCATCCCAGTACGGTTTTATTCCGGGGAGGTCGTTATGGGACAACTATAATGACCTCCACGTGACTTTGACTGCTAACTCTCGTAAGGTGAATGGCTTTGTGGCTCTCCTGGATATGGAGAAAGCATATGATCGCGTAGCCTGGAAGTATATTGATGCTTCCCTGGCCCGCTTCCATCTCCCACCCGCAGCTAGGCGCTGGATATCAGCGCTCTATGACCAGCTCCACACCAGAGTCCTGGCGCCAATGGGTTTCACAGTGGCAGTACCAGTTGGACAAGGTCTCCGGCAAGGGGACCCCCTGAGCCCTATCCTTTTTAACATCACCCTTGACCCCCTCTTGGCCTCCTTACAGGACAAGCTAACAGGGATTCTGGTCCCAGGTAAAGCCCCCACACGCACCATGGCATTTGCAGATGACACTGCCATTGCATTTGGCTGCCCTGGGGATGTTGCCCTCGCTGCTGTGACCATTGAGAGGTACACCAAGGCGTCCAACGCCATGGTCAACACCTCCAAGACAACAGTTGTGCAGGTCGGCTCCCCCACCTTCCCCCCACCATTTGGTATTGAACCTGAGCGCGGTACCTTCCGTCACCTGGGCGTTCTCACCAACCAACAAGGAGTTGCGCTAAAAGACAATGAGGACTTGCTCCTTGCAGCAGTTAACTCCAGGATTGCCAGCTGGAACCGGCGGCACATCACCCCCCAGGGTCGAGCTCTGATGGCCAATGTGTTCCTTCTCTCCAAAGTCTGGTTCCTAGCGCACGTCTGCCCATTCACAGATGCCTTTTATACGCGGCTCAATGTACTCCTCCGCTGTTGGATCTGGGGCTCAAACCATCCACCAATGGCCCTCTCAACCATTTCCCGACCCTGCAATGAAGGGGCCTAGGGCTTCTGGACACGCGATCCCACGCCACCACAATCTTCCTGAAGTTCCTATGGCCGATTGTCTGCTGGGACGCGACCCCCATGCCCCAATGGGCGCCCGCCCTCCGCCAGTCAGTGTCAGCAGCTCTGGGTCTTCCTAGAGCATCTCTGACCTCATTAGGGGAGTGGCTCACAAACCACCCAGGCCATCGCCTAAAACCATCCTCATCCCCCTACTGGAACCAGGCTCTCCTTGCCCTGAAACGAGTAGGCGCGCGGATCCACCATGCCTTCCCATACAGAAGGGAAGGCCCTGGCCTCAGCCCACGTCGCCATGCAATTGTGCACAATGGACAAGTTGTCACAACTCGCCTCAACCCCCAAGATCGTCCTCCCATCCGCCCAAGACTCCTTGAGCTCCTCCCTCCCTCCGTGAGATTTGACCTTAAGGAATTGTGGAAGGACGTCTATCACCCCATCCTGTCAGCAAAGGTGTCCAATACCTTATGGAGGGTGCTCCACTGTTCATACAGGACAGGGGACCGGACTGGCCCTACCTTCCAGCACCGAAGCTGCCCCCGCTGTGTGGAGCCTATTGACTCCCACCTCCATCGTTTTTTCACCTGTCCAGGTGTCGCCGCATTTTGGCCAAAGGCCCGCGCGCTCCTCCATGCTCAGCCCTGGTCTGGACACCCTGTGCAAGACCTCATGTTTGAGCAGACATTGCCTGGTTGCCACCAACCCCTCCGTGTCCTCGCCTATGCCACAGCCATCTGGACCATCCATAACTCCTTCCTTCGTGCTGCCTTTGACCAGCAGGTGTGGACCCTTCCACACATGATCACCCACTTTCAGGTACACTTTGAGATGGCCCTGAAGGTCTGCACTATGTCGCCAACCCTCCCCCGCTCAGTTGTCACTGCAGCACGGCTCTGGCGCGCAAACCCCCCTCCCTTTCTCGATGCCTCCTCCCTCCCCTTCCCTCGCCTCAGGCTCTTAGGAGCCCAGGCGTAATTCAATAAACATCGATGAATCCCCCCTTGGGTTGGGACCATCTAGTACTAAAAAAAAAAAGGTTGCATCCTTGAGCCACATTGCATATTTGATCCTATAAAGGCTGTGAGGGCTGTTAAAACGTCCTTTTTCCAAGAATCGTTAGGATTACCAGGAGTAGCACTGTGGTACTGGAAGGTCCTGAGGCCCATGGGGACCTTCAGGCCCTTGAATACCAGAGGCAAGATCACAGGAGGCTAAATCTGGTGATGCTTCTGAAGGGTCGGCATGAGGTTCTCAATTTAGTTGAGGTGCTGGTTCCAGGTGGCCTCAAGGAGCTGCACGTTTTGATGAGATGATCCTTGAGGTAATCTGAGATTCCTCTATCCAACATGGCAAGCTGATTATTATCTTTGTTGATTAGGCGAGATATTGACAATGGCTTTCCAATTGTCATGAACAAAGTGGGAGGCCGCGATATAGAATTTGACAATTTTGAGTATAGGGTTCGAGTATGCCCTAGTTGGCATGATACTTTATGGTGGTTAAACCTCACTGTTTGTAGGAGATGGTGTATGGCTAGATGGACGAAGCTTTGGAGAAATTATTTGGTACCCAAGGACAATTCTCCTGATGGTAAGAGAGCCGAGATGTATTAATCTTGCATTGTGGAAGGCAATGAAGAGGCGTGGAAGTGACTGGAGCTTTCTCCCACAGAGTATAAGCCATTCAATAGTTGTTGAATAAGTTTGTCAAAGTTCTCATTTGGCGTGATGCTGAACATTATCAAAGGATGGTATGATAAACTGGAAGGTGTCCCATAACTCTAGGCTTTAAAGCTGTATAGGAGGTACTTTATACTGAGAGGTATTAATCCATTAAATTATTATTATCAAATAATAATCAGGTTGGGTTTCTTGATGCTTTTTTTATCCATTTTATGTAATAAACGTTCTCACTCGGACAGCTCAGAGCTTCCTGTAGTGAGCACCACTTATCTTGGAGTATCAGTCGACTTGACTATAGACGGAGTTTGAAAATGGGCTTGAAACTCCAAACTAGCAAAGAGGTCAATAAAACAAAAAGATGGGCGAATTAGACTACTTTATTGGGTTAAAAATCGTTAATTTTTATAAAATGTATAAGGACGTGTGCCTAGGGACTTTGTGGCCCAGTATGATCAGGATCTTTCACAGGATTTCAGATCAACTGCCTGGTCAGCGCCCTCATTGTTCTGTGTCAGCCTCATGACTGCAATGGTTGAGATCTCGCATCTCAAGGTTCAAGAAGCGAGGATAAAATACCTTAAGGCATCTCCACTAATACTTGTGCGCATGTTGCTTCCTGAAAAAACCCTCATTTGTGCTTTTAGAGATAGGTTTCGTTTGCAATGGCTTAAAAGTCAATTTATTATGACTCAATCTAGGAGTAGGAATTTGACTCACTCATAGTCTTAAATTCCAACAGCATCCAAGGTAAGAATTGCAGGGGCTGGCATCTTTGAATTTACAATTACCCTATTTTAGAAAAATATGTATGCGTATGTTGTGGGCATCTAGGGATGCATCAAGTAGTTGAGCATGGTTTTGTGAAAGAGCATCAGGGAGAAAGATGTGCCACTGCTCACAAAGATGTACTCAAAGTTGAACGTGGAAAGCGCCTCAGGCCAGAGGGACAAGCGCAGGTTCAATTTTTACGTAGAACTATAGTAAGGAAGAAGCGATGATCTGATTGGACAATGTTGGCCACTGAGGACCATGTTGTTGGTTCCTCCAGTAACATATAGCCCCTACCATTGTCAGTAACTCCTTATCATATAAGGCTTAGGTTATTTAAGACAATGACTTCTTTTGAAAGTAAGCCGCTGGTCATTCTAGGCCATCTTCTCCTGTTTGCATCAGAGCTGCTCCTTTTGCATATTTGTAGGCTTCAGTTGATACATTAAATAGTCGTGTGGGTGTGCATGGAACAGTATAGGGATAGACAACAAAATTAACTTCACAGCGTTGAAGGCAGCATCACACTAAGATTTACAAGTTAGAGTTCTCTTCCCAGAGGCAGAACAATTTGGTGCACTACCTCTGATAGTTGAGGGGTAAGCTTCTTTAAGAAGTTACTGGTTACCAAGAAACTTCTCATATCTGGCAAGGATATAAGAGTAGTTCAATCAGGAATAGAAGCTTCCTTGTCTGAAGAAATCATGTTCTCCTTAATGAAAATAATGTTTTATAGGAAAGGGACTTATGACCAGAAGAACTCACAAATATTTGACTTTACTATGAGATTAGCATGAGAGAGATACTCCATCACATCTAAGAGTTCGGAATATAAGATTCATTTCTAAGGAGATAACTAAGATGTCTTCTATATGGGCAATGACACACAATCCAGTGAAGTCCCAAAGAATGGCATAAATAAAGCACTGGAACAGGCTAGTGCATCTTTAAAATAAAAAGATATCACATGAAATTAAGGGTTTTTTAGTGTGGAAAGTGGTCAACCATTCCTGACCCTCCTTAATGCAGATCTAGTTTAAGGCGTCCAGGAAGTCATTCTTGCTAAAGAACTTGGCCTTTTCAATGTAGCTTGCAATCAGTTGTTCCAATGGTATGGTGTGAAGGTCTGGGATTGTCACATTGTTGAGGTTATTATAATCCACACAAGGGCGAAGAGGCCCAGCACCTTTTTTACAAATAAAAGAGAAGAACGAACTGGTAATGTTTTTTTAAAGTTCTGGCCTTTGTTGAGCATTTTACTGACCCACCCATCAATGTCAGCCTCCTCCCTTAATGACAAGAGGTAGATGGGAGAAGGATTTTTTGATTTTCTAGCAGATTGGATAGTACCGGTGGATTGTTGCACAGAGGTTAAACCCACTGATATAATGGGAGGGCAATATGAGGATCGTCGTCCCCAAACAAACATAATAAAATATAAAATGATTCCAAAGTCTTCAGCGCACTCAATTATTATTTCAAAAGAAAGAGTCTATTACCGTTATTTCTTCAATTTTACAATGTAGAATCCAGTGAGTGTTATCAACTAAAAAGACTCACTTTTCTTTCTTTGGTTCCCCCTTTTTCACACGTCTCTTTTGCCACTCTTTGGCCCATCTGCGCACCCACACAGTTTTTCCAACTTCCATTGTGATCATCTCATGATTTTGAGTTCTAGTAGAATCCCCATATTCTGACCAAGGTTGAATTGCTTATCACCGAACCATACCAAATTATGGTAGATATTAGATGTGCTAAACTCGCCCTTGGCGGATAACTGATGATCTGCCAATTATAATTTAGTTTTATTATCCAGTCAAATAAATTTCCTGCCATTACCCCCTCCTTGACTGGACATTAAGTTTTCAGCCCTGCTTCTTTAATTGTTGATCCTATATATTCTGAATCTCTACTGCAACCAGGCACCTGAGCCCCAGATTTTTTTTCTTAGAGTATAGTATGCTGCAATTTTGGGTGACCCAGGCAAAATTCCATCTTACCGTTTCTCACTCACTCTGGGCTACAAAGGGGTGCCAGAGGTAAATGTCATGACCATCTTGTCCCAGCATATACTCCTACCCAAATTTGTTGACTAATTGACATCTTTTCATGCGGCCTTTGGCGACCTTGTGGTGCAGCTGCGCTGATTGGGGAGCAGAGCAGAGGCCCTTTATTTAAAGAGTTGACACAGCTCCTAGCAGACAGCTTCAGCTGTCTAGTGCTTCCCCCTGTTATGAACCATATCCAGTGGTATTGGCAGTCCACAGGATTTTATGCTTCTGTGAAGAATCTAAACCATCTGGTCAGGGCCCTTTCCCCATGCTCCAACCCACTTTCGCTCACTGAGGGTGAACTTTTAGAACAACCAGCTGAATTGCATGCGTTCTGGAGTATTAACTACGTTTCAGTTCTGGACGCCAACGACCCAATCCAGTACCTACCCCTAATGGCGCTCCTTGGTAATATAGTTTTCTTTTTTCTCGTAGAAAAGTAAGGTTTGGAGATGGCAAGCCATCAAGCGGCCGTGGAGTAGTATGTCAAGCAGCATTTTTAGCATCCACTCCTTTCCCGCATGCCTATCCCAGCATGAACAACTTCCTCGTGGATTGTCTGTCGCTTGGCACATTCTTTTCTACTATGGACAGAACCCAGCTCCTTGTTTTCAGTCTGCTCCAGTTTATCCCTCTTCGTCACATATTTTTTATTATACTACAACCACCAACGGATGTAGTTACAGTCCTTGCTTTTGGTAAAGACAGGAGTGCATTCACTTTAATTGCTGGGTTGAGTTGTCACCTCCCCCAATAATCACCTCTGACGCAAAGTTCCACTCCCTTTAACAGTACATCCGCAACGCCCACTCCTTGATTCGCTGTCATGTCATACCCATGCTGATATCAACTCTCTCCCCTCTAATAATGCAACCTTCGCATTCCCCACCAGTTCTAGAGTGAAAAGTGATACTAAGCTTTCTGAAAAGTGATGGAAGATAAAGAAAGATGGCTCTTACCAATCAAAGTACAAGTCCCGCCATATGAAACAGAAAAGGATAGATGATCCTGAGGAAGTCTGATTGATAGTATGTTTGCTTTACCTTCTAATTAAAATCTCGCCTTACTTGAACAGTTGTTTATTGTTTATTTTATTTAACTGAGGCTAGCCGATCAGGGGACAAGCAATACCAAAAAGATCATAGAGGAAAGGGAAGGCGAAATGTAATTGAATTAGGCACCCCAGAGTAGATGATCTACCCCTGTTGCCAGCTGGTACTGCCATTTGTAGGGGGGTGTTGATTACTCTACTCTGAGGGGGTTTCCCCTGTTATGGAGCAGGTATGTAGGAAGGGGTCCGTGTGTAGAAACCATACTGGGAACCATGCTTTACAAGCCTTTGCTGCCTCGGCTTCATGTATCCATAAAGCCAGACTTGGAAGCGTTCCAGTAGATGAACGTGGAATCTACTGATTGTCCCATGAATGGTTGGTATTGTACCCCTGAACGCATCCAAAGCAATGGTGTGGAATGTCCATATTGCGATGGTTACTAGGGAGCGTAGGGTAGGTGTTTTTGGTGATTTGATCTGGAGCGCAAGGAGGCTCCCAGAGATGGAAAATTACTGGTTATTCTGGATCCTAAGAAGGCGCGCAACTTCCCGCCATATGGCTCTTGATAGGGGGCAAGCTTCGAGGCAGTGTTGTAGGGTACCATCCCTCCACACACTGCACACTCTGCATGGAGAGAGTTGGCGCAATCTGCGGTCCTATATGTTTTTAAGGCAGCGCCAGGTGTTAGCTCTTACCCTTAGCTGGAGGAGCGGATGATGTGTCAGCCTCCATATTGCCTTCTGCTGTGTGAGGTCATATGGGATGTCTAGAGCATCCAGGTAGTCTATTCTTGCTATGTCTGGGGTCCCATTGTGAGTGTTCCTCTGGGGGTTGTCATTTGGGTTCTTTAGCGTAAAGTGGGATCTGGGTCTGCCCCTTCCCTGACTAGTGCCTGTGATAGTGACGGTCCACCCCATGTGTCAAATGGTGCGGAGGAGTTGTTTGAAGTGTGGTGGAGTTCCATGAGGGCCCACTGCGGTGGGGTGGTTTGCGAGGTATGTGAGCAGTCTGGATGAGTTGTGTGGGTTGAATAGTCTTATCGCCTGTGCAAAGCTGGCCCTCGATGCTCTGGATTAGTGTTGTTGCGGGAGGTCTGGGGCAAGGATTTTCTTTATCCAGGTGCCCACTAATCAGTTAGCTTGGACCTTAAAGTCCATTAGGCCCATGTCTCCATTGTAGTGTGGTCCAAAGAGTGTTTTCACCCATACAGGTGGCCGGGTCCCATGCCACAGCCAGCCCTGAATGAGTGCGCGGATTGAGGACATAAAAGGTGGGTGAGAAGTATATTGCATGTGCGGGGAACCACATCATTGGGAGGATGAGTTAGTTGGTAGCTGTTACTCGCCCTGTTAGTCCTGGGGTATTCATTGTTTATTAAATCTATTAAATTTATTATTAGTATTATTATTTTTTATTGGTTATAAGCCTGATGGACCTTAGCGTGCACTTAGTTGATAATTCATTAATTGCTAGGTCCTTGATTGTATAGGCGTCCACACCAGTTTTCTCTATTATCTCAAAAAGGTCAATATGCATACACTATCTAACTTATTTCACCACCCAAACCAGTGCTGGTCAAGGAAGAGAACACTTGAACCTATCACAAACTGAGCTAGCTCACTACGCTGTACCTGATTGTTGGCCTGATTCTTTATCTTATTGGCTAAGCTGAAAGAGTACGCTTCAGTTTGCAGCTTGATTAGAGTGTTCGCCAGGTTGGTCAAGTAGTATTATGGATCTACTATGCTGGTGTCCTTTACGCAGGAGTAAAGTAATGCAGGTAGAGCTGGGTGCCTTCCATAAAGCAACTGGAAAGGGCTCTTTAAAGTCATGAAATAGTAATAGATGTAGTAGGCAAAGATGGCGGTGGAAGGAAGGGTATTCCAATATGACAGTCTATCTGTCACCAGCTTCCTATTTATATTCACCAGCATTCCATTAACCCTTTCGACCATCCTAATGGAATCAGGATGGTATAGGGTTTTTAGAGCCTTGCAAGTGGCCTTAAGTTCGTTCAACTTATGAAGAATGTGTGAAATGAAGTTAGTTTCATTGTCAGTGAGTAGGAACTGTGGGCAGCCATAACGTTGAATTATGCACTCCATTACAAACCTAGTCACAGTGACTGCCTCCAAATCCCTTATCGCCCATACCTCTAACCACCTGGTCTGATGGTCTATCACTACCAGTATATACTTGGAGTGATTCCTCATCAATAAGGATCAACAACGTCAATGGACACCATGTGCCATGCGAGCTAAGGCTTCTCCAACCAATAAAGAGGACTTCTGGTGGAATGGCTTCTTTATTTGACATTAGAGGCAACAAAAATCACTTTGAGCAAAACTAAGTGCATTCTATCCCAATATAGCACAATCACAAGAACTCTAACGTTTTGCATAGCCCTCCGTGACCTACTGCTCTAAGCGCGCTCAAAATAATTGCTGGTTGAGCAAAGGGCTTTGGTAAACTTAGTGTATCCTCACTAAATCCGCTTGTGTAACTCACCATCTTTCCAGATCATATCAGCCTTCATTCCATCTAGTACCCAAATAACTTGAGGCGGCTTGTTGGCATATTTGCCACTGATCTTTATGATAAAGCAAATCACCCAGATCTGCCATTATGGTGATCATTTGTAACTGAGATAAACAGTTAGCATTCTGATGCTTTGCTCCAGTATGTGAAGTATTTCAAGATTGTAGGCTTGAAGCTTAAGGGACTAGTTGGTAAGACGTTACCCCAGCTCTCAAAGATTTTGTAGCAATGCAATAAAGCGTTGTCCGTCATAACCTTAAATTTTACTCCATGAAGGTATACCTGGAACTGCTTATATGCATAAATTACAGTTAAGAACTCCTGTTCCATCACAGCGTAATTATTCTCATGGCAATTCAAACTACGACTGCAGAAAGTGACAGGATGCTCCACCCCCTCGTTATCTATTGAGACAATACCACTCCATCTAGCGTAAAGAGAAGTGTCTTTCTGGATAACAAACTTCTTCTTGAAGTTTGGATATCACAACTCTGGGGCACTAATCAACGCCATTTGGAGATTATCAAAGGCACTCTGTCAAAATTCCATCCACTTAAAAGCAAAGACCTTACAAAGGAGCTCAAAGAGAAGTGCTTTTATAAAGCTGAAGTTGGGAGTTAGCCATCAGTAATAACCAACCATCCCTAAAAACACTTGCACTCTCTCTCTCTCTCTCTCTCTCTCTCTCTCTCTCTCTCTCTCTCTCTCTCTCTCTCTCTCTCTCTCTCTCTCTCTCTCTCTCTCTCTCTCTCTCTCTCTCTCTCTCTTCTCTCTCTCTCTCTCTCTCTCTCTCTCTCTCTCTCTCTCTCTCTCTCTCTCTCTCTCTCTCTCTCTCTCTCTCTCTCTCTCTCTCTCTCTCTCTCTCTCTCTCTCTCTCTCTCTCTCTCTCTCTCTCTCTCTCTCTCTCTCTCTCTCTCTCTCTCTCTCTCTCTCTCTCTCTCTATCCTGTTTGGTACTGGGTGGAGTCATTCTTAGGATGGCTTCTACCTTGGCTGGTTGTGATCTGAGTCCCCTAGAGTCTACCGCGAACCTGAGATTATATAGTTGGTCTCTAAAAAAGTGGCACATTTGGGATTTGATTTTGATGTTAGCCTCTGCAAGCTGGCAGAATACCTCTTCAAAATGATTGAGGTGATCCAAGAATGTCTGCAAAAAGACATTAATGTCATCAAGGTACACCAGGACACATGACAGCCTGAGATCACCTATAATAGTGTCCATAGCCCTCTGGAACATAGTTGGGGCATTACACAACCCCTTTGGTATATGGGTGGTCTGAAATAACCCTTTAGAGGTGATCATAGCACACTTTTCTCATTCTTCTGCGGACAACTCAATTGGCCATTACTCTGAGATAAGGTCCATAGCAGGGAAATAACGAGCACCACCCAGGCGATCTAAAGCGTCATCATTATGTGGCAGTAAATATGAGTCCTTTTTGGTTATAATGTTCAGCTTTTAGTAGTTGATTACTACCCAGTTTGTGCCATCCTTTTTTCTAAAAATTAATACTGGTGAAGCCCAGGGACTCTTAGATGTCTCTAGCACTTCCTGCTCCAACAGCTTCCATATTGCATCATAAACTACTTTTTTGCAGTCTGCGAGCGGTGGATTGGCAAAGACCAAATGGAGTGGTAATTCCCGGTGTTCACAAAATGAACAATACCACAAATGCATCCCAGATCCTGATGATTGGCCGCAAAGATGCCCTAATACTTTCAAATAAAGCTATGGCATGATTCTTCTGCTCTTCTGATAACCTTGTTAAAGGTCCTTATAGAACCACCATCATTACGCTGGACTGGGGTTTGGTAGGAAGACCAAATTTATCTCATGAATTAAACTCATGGAATCTGAGGACCTCATCTGCAGGGTCAAATGTAGATATGCCAACACCTGGTGTCTTTGGATCCTCAGAAGTTCTTTTTGTAGATTAGCTAGTAACACTTTGATTTCCTCATGTCCAGTAAAATTATGCCTGGGGCCACATGGGGCTCAAAATGAGATTGATGATAAGGCCTTTGAATCTCACCATAAAGTCCAGTTGGAATCTCATTCTCTAGCTCTTTACCACTATAACTCGGTGGCCAGAAGGGATCAATATGGCAGCAGCAGATTGAAGCAGTAGCCCCTGGTACTCATATATCTGGTGGGGAGAACCCTGGTTTTGTTTTATAAAATGCTGATAGCGGACAGGAATTACCTTGTCACTGTACATGAGACTAACTTGTCCCCTCAGCCTGTAATCCTGTGGCACACTGTTGGAAGAAAATAAAACAGGATCCGCTAGCCCAAAATTTTGGAAGTATCCTCATCTATATTAACAACTGCACCAAAGTGGCGCATGAAGGTTGCGCCTATCATCAAGTCATATTTATTCTTAGCCAACACAATCACCGGTGCTGAAACGGAAATTGACCCAAACCACAAAGGAATAACACTGTAAGCCTTTTCTGAGACAGTACAAGCCATATCAGCAGTCCCATATATCATTCAGTGCTCCACGTCATGTTTAAGCGGTAACTTAGCTACCAACCCTGTTATATTATATTATTTGGATTGCCAGTGTCTATAATCACGCAAACCTTGTTTTTTTGCAACAAAAACGTCACAAAAATATATTAAGAATAAGCAGAATTTTGGGTATTTAATACATGAACGTCCAAGGAATCTCTAATTTTTTTGGGACTGCATAATACTTACCCCTGGCTTTGGGGTACTTCTTAATGATTGCATCTACCAGGATCGTAACGTTTACTCCTTTCAGCGAGGGTGCATCTAAGAAGGTTGAGGTTTGTCAGATGTGGCTTTCTCTAGGATTTTACATGATTAAGGCATCATAGTTTCCTGGCAACCCTCCTCTGCAATGGCCTCTTTAGCTTGAGCATGAGTCAACACATGCACGTCATCAGCCAGTTGCTGATGTAATAGTTCATTGTTGTATATGTGAACTCAGCGGAAAGCAACTCGTCTGGGTTAATTGGGACCGTTGTAGTTAACCTAGTGGAAGAAGTGACCTTTCTTTACTCCGCTTGGCCTTTTCCCTGATCATACTGGTTAGCCTGCATGACTTGAACTTGCCATTTAGTAGAGCAATGGAACTCAATGTGCCCAAGATGAATGCAAGCGTAGCAGGTTACTCCAGAGAGGTCACAGGCCCGAGTAACAGTAGAAGGCACAGGCTGTAAATTGGCCATAGGATTATAATTTGGATGCAGTTGAGGTGAATAGTTATAGGACAGCTATGGATTGTTCAACAGAATTGAGGAAGGCCAATTTGCGCCACTTGAGGAGGGCGACCTCACAGGTGCCATTGCAGGCTTCCATTCATGGTTAGGAGGGCTGGACTTTGCTGATAGTCTACGCAAATAATTGACAATTTTGAGTAAAAGAACATCCTTTTGCAGGATGGGTGCCATAGCGGTGAAAAATTTATAGTGGGGCTTTACCACTGAGTTCATTGCGATTCCCACATCAGCCTCAGATAGCATTCCCACTCCCAACAAAACGTGCGCCTCTGAGGTAAACCAATCAGTGAACGCCGTTAGAGTATCATTTGCTGGAACCCCATTGTTAAGAATCTAGCCTTCCGTAGGGACAATTTTCTGTGCCCCCAGACAAACTTAGCACTGTATCCTTAACTACATAGTAGGTGATAGAACTATTTCTAAGATAGCAGGTAACTTTGTCAGCACTTTCAAAGTCTAGAATAGAGATCAGCAGCTTAGCCTTATGGCAGTCCAACGCTCCTTCAGCCATGAACTTAAACCATCTGAAGAAGCCATTCATATTTTCATCCCAAATGAACGGAGGCAACTTGTCAATGCATAAATTCTCATCCTGATCAAAGCTACAAGCTATGGGAGCAGAATGGGGCATGGCTTGAGAGGCATAACTTATTTCTTGGAGAGGGGAGGGCACATCAGGAATAATGGAACTTGGCGTCTCCACAGGGTTGAAAGCATTCTGGCTCTCTTCTTCTGGCAACACAGCAAAAATGGTAGAAACTCGTTTTAGCAAGGCGTAATATCCTCTGAGATTCTGATAGATGTGAACTGACTCTTGCTACCTGCGTAAGGCCACTGTCCTTCACTGTCATCCCCTGTTTTCTTGTTAGCTTATCCGCAGGGACTCTGGATATATGGGGTCTTCTGCAATTGCCGCTCCACACCTTGTAGACACTCAATGTTGTCATTAAGGTAGTTTGATGATTGTCTATTCTTACAATTTAGAACAAGCAGCTGACTAAACACTTCTTTAAAATGATCCATCGCCACTTACGCTCACGAAGAAGCTCATCTTGGGTTTAAAATATTGAATTTAAAGCAAGCTTGATGTCAGCATACTGAGCCAACTCAGTAGACTAGTAAAGTTTCCCATCAGTGACATAGGGTGTCATGGTTCAGATAACGGCTTTTTGTTTGGATCAGAGGGTCCCCTGTAATGAGCACCTCTGTTGATCTTCCAAAGGATTGAATGGGACCCGGCGGATTTTTGCACAGAGGTTAAATCCACTGATACAATGGCAGGATGATATGATGATATTCATTCCCTAAACAAACATAATAATATAAAATTAAGCCAAAGGCTTTAGCGCTCACGATTTTTATATGAAAGAGTCCACTACCGTTATTCCCTCAATTTTACACTATAGAATCCAATACATGTTATCAAAAAAGACCCTCTTTTCTTCCTTGTTTTCCCCTTTTTCAGTCGTCTCTCTGGCCACTCTTTGGCCCATCTACGCAGCTACTAAGCTTCTTCAATTTCTATTGTGCTTGTCTCATGATTGGGAGTTCCATCAGAATCCCTATATTTTGACTGAGGTCAAATCGCTTAGCATCAACCCATACTGAATCATGGTAAATATTAAATGTGCTATACTTGATCTTAGCGTATAACTAATTAACAGCCAATAACAACTTAGCCTTATCATCTAGTCATATAAATTCCTTATATGATCTTAACTGTCAACGTTGAGTTTAAAATCAGTATCAAAATGGGTATAAGTAGTAAGATCTTGGGATTTTATGGCATAAAAAAGGTCATTATAACCCTTTATACAGTCATGAAGTTCCAGAGGAGGAAGAGCAGTGGTCACGTTAATTTGCAAATGAGACAACCCAGAAGATAGGGATGGTCGCCGTTTCAGAAATTTATCTCCAGGAGGTTCAGGGTATATGGGAATACGCACTTTTATGCCTTCAGAAAACTGGTAACACTACTTGTTCATCCCTTTGAGCCCCCAGATCAAGCTTGCACCACCACTCAACCATTAAGATGACAGTTATTAGAATTAGTTGATGGCAATAAATCGTTCTGTGAAGAAGCAAATACCCCCACAGAAGGATACAGGGGACTAAAATCATATTAGGAGATATTTGAGATGCTCCGCCCTTTATAAAGCGTCCTAAATCATGGGGAACTGTAACACTTTTGCTACCTCCAAAATTATAAGATTTTAAAATGCGCCAAAGTCAAATATGAACAGTGGTTTACCATCTCCCTTATGAGCATAGAAATTGTAAAGAACAAGAAATAGTCAGTTAATATTTTACTGCTAATAGATGTGAGAGTGGGACCATCTAGTACTAAAAAAATAGATGTGAGAGTAACAAGACTTTCAATATTAGTTTTCTCATTGGTTAGTGTTGGAAGGCTACTTATAGAAGAGGAGGGCTATACTTTCACTCTTTGTCCATCCAATGTTCACAGCTGTCTAATTGAAAATGGGTAGGCTGCCATATGGTCCAATGCTGGGGGGAGGGTTTCATTTCTCCCTAAAACTCCCAAGAAAACAGCTAGAATCCTGGACATGATCAGCGTGGCTAAGGTCTGATCTTGGTGTGAAACCAGGGCGAACACTCGCTCCTGAATTAGATAAGTGATCTGAGGATTATGTAGAAATATGGTGAACAATTGCTTGAGTTTGAGCCCTGTGATCTGGTAGGTCTGCACCAGGGTTGTATCTACAAAGTGATGCAAAAGTAGTAGGCTAAAGAGATGTAGGTGATCTGGCACTAGTCTAGGGGACTTACTAAACTCCTCTGCTTTTAGGGAAAAGTGAAGGGTACTTCATGAAACGTAGAGGTGCAAAGTCGGAAAGGCGCTGACCTCCACCTATGATGGAGGTTTTATCCCTTAACTCCAGTGGGCTCAGTGGTGGTGTGTCATTTATTTGAGTATAAATATCTGGGGTATCAGTAGTGGAGGGGGCAGCGGCAGAGAATGTTTACCTGTTGGACCCCTTTAGTGGCAGAAACTGTTTAGCGTTATCATCTTTCAAAAGTAAGAGTGGGGAGGACACTGTCATAGCTTAATTACATGATTGAGGATACTAACTGTAAGGATAAAGCTGGTCGTCAGGAGGCCAAAGGGGTCAATTGAAAGGGCTTCCTGACCTAAGACATACCCTAGACCAACGCTGGATGCAGGCAAGATATGCTCAGGTTGGCCCTGGGGATGTGCGTGATGCTTGGCCTTGAGTTACAGTAAGGGCGTTAAAACGCATCAGCTATATCACTAATAATGATGGTTTGATTTTGGTTGCTCAGCAAGCAGGGTTTTAAAACCCTTTTGATTTTTTATATTTCTAAATTGAGTCATCCTTACCTACAAACAATAAATTAAGTTTGATAAATCTTGAGCTACAGTACTTAGAAAATGGTAGAGAGTGACTATTGGTGCACTTAGGCTTAGCACAACTTCCGCTAATTGATTTCCTCTATTGTTTAAGTATGTTTCCTCAAGACCAACCATCCTCAATGGTTGACTTTCATAATAAAAATCCCCCATTATCTTTACAAAATTATGATGGTTCCTTGGGAAAACCTGTGCGCGGACCTCCTCAAGGAGGTCTCCAACAACGTAAGTCATTTTTTATAAAAATATCTACCAAATCTGGTGCAACACTGGGCAGCCCTGGTCCCCTCAAGATTGAGGCACCCCACACTCCTGCATAGACCTCCCCTTGTTTATGGACTCCCTTTTGGGATCCAACCAAGTTTTGTTGGTTATTAGTCTTCTACTATTATATCCCACGTTGTAAGCCCTTGCCCTGGGTCCTTTTTGTTCCAGCATCCAAAGCGGTGCCCTGTTTATCATATTGATAATGACTAATTCTCTGGCGGTGTGGCTGTGCATCCTGTACCACCTCTCTAGGAATGGGAGAGTTACAGTTACTCTTCTTACATTAGTTGACCAACCTCTTTATCTTATGTGCACTAGAATTATCCATGTTGGGCTTTTGCTAAGTGCAAATTGGGTGCACCTGCCATTTGTCACAGCCTCGTTGAGGCTCACCACCATTTTCTCATTTGGCCAATGGTTGGTGCATCTCAGCGTTATTCTTGCTACCTCCAACGGGGAAGTACACACCCTTCTTGCTCATACCTGGTGGATTCAGACGCTTTGCAATCCAGTTGTTGATCCCCCAACTTCCCCCAAAATTAAAAAACCGCCCTTATTAAAATGATTTTTTTCTTGGAACTGCATTCAGATGGTGCAGGTGGGATCATCTACAAAGGGTCTGGTGGTGATGGCCTTGGATAAAGATGCACAAACTGCCACCAAACTGGGTATGTGGTTGTTCACACCCCAAAACGCGTTTTATAACGCTAATTTCTATTATAAAACCGAGCCAGATATAATCTCTTGTAGCTCTAGTTTGGAACCCATTCAGTATACCAGATCACCCCAGATAACTCACGATTGATCCTACCATGATCTGCAGAGCACAGGAAGTGGAAAAGGAGTTAAGTTAACAATAAAAATGTTTATGCAACTGCTGAAGATATGGTGTGATATGTGTCCTCAGTATTAAGAGCGGCCAATTATCTCTCTACATTCTATGATGCAAAAACATACCCTGGAGGCATGCTTATGCCTGATAAAAAGTTATATGGAGAAATGTTGGCATTTTCTGCTTTGAATAAAGACCAATATGGATATCTTTTGTTGACTGCTACCCTTTCTTTCCCTTTAGGGAAGATCAGCACAACAATTTTAGTGGAAACAGGAGCCTCTGAGAATTTTATTGACCAAGACCTAGCAAGTACCTTGAGTCGAATTACTTGCCAGGAGGTATGGTTAGGTGAGGGGCTTCTCAAGGTATTTCCACACTAAAGGTTCTTGGGTTAGTAAATTATCAAGTTGGCAAATATCATTTGGCAGACCGCTTCCAAGCAATCAAAAACCTTCTGTACTTCATTATTTTGGGAGTAGATTGGAAGCGAAATTATGACGTCAGAACCAACTTAAAAAAATACCTTGTCCTTAACTTTAAATAATGGTCATATATTAGTTGTCTCTAAGTCTGAAGCGAACTTTCAGGGTGATCTGCCCCACTGGCCAAGATCCACACTCTCAGTCTTGCTCCGTTGCTGAAACCCTCTCTGGAGGTGCCCTTACCTTCCTGTTTTGAGGGGCTGGAATCTTTGTTTGATGCGGCTTCAGCCAATGTACTACCAGCTCATTTAGAGTTTGATTGCAAGTTCAAGCTCACTATTGATCTGGTGCATACATCTTCTCCAATTTACCCTTTTGACTGTATGGGTGGAAGCGGCCTTAGATGTGTGGGTGTAGGAGCAGTTAGCTAAAGGTGAAATATTTCAGCGTAACTGCCCAGTATGCTCCTCACTTCTCTTTGTGGAGAAGGCCAATGGTACCTTACTCCCATACGTAGATTATGGGAAACTCAACAATGTCACAGTACCAGACTTACATCCCATTCTAAGGACTCATAGATTGCTCGCTATGTGGAGAAGGCAAAAATATTTTTCAGACTGGATTGTTTAAACGCGTTTAATAAGATCCTAATCAAGAGGGGCCAAGAGTGGCTAAACGCATTCTTTACCAGAAAAAGGAATTTTCCAGTCTCAGGTTATGCCCTATGGGCTTAAAAATGCCCCAGCTATCTTTCAACCCAGTATAGATGTGGTTTTAGGGACCTTTTGAGGGTATGCGCGGTAGCCTACATGGATGATATCCTGGTGTTTTCCCCTGAAAATGGTTCCATGCAGTACTCCTTTGGCAGGTGGTAGAGAGGTTGAGGGCAGCCAAAATTACGCTGAAAATCAGTAAGTGTGAACTCTTCAAGTCCCAGGTCACCTTCCTGAGCAACGTCATGATTGACCAAGGCCACATGATAACTCCAGGCAAGGAGAAGAGAATCATGAGTGGCCCACTCTAACTTTGGTCAAGTAATTGGGGATTTTTTGGGGACATGTACACTCCTTAAGAAATTTATACCAAATCTTTCTGAGGTGGTGGTACCCTTGTATAAGGCGAGTGGAGCAAAGGTGCTTCAGTGGTCCCCTTTTTTGAAGGTTGCCTTCCAAGCGGTAAAGTGCACCTTGTTGTCCATATCCGTCCTTCGCCATATAGATTCCATAAAAGAGTTCATTATGGCTATGGATGCCTCCAACTTCGCCATAACGGCGGCCTTATTACAAGCAGGCAAATATGTAATAGAGCATATGGTTGGTTACTTTCTCAAAATATGTCCCTTTCTGAGTCAAACTACGTTATTTATGGCAAAGAAATATTTACAGTGGTTGAGGCGCTTGCTTATTGGCGTCATCACTCGCATGTCTCATCCTAACCCTTCCGCATATATATAGATCAACATGCCTTATTGTACCACCGCGCACCTCATGTCTTGACTCCACGGCAAACCCGCTGGCATTAACCCTGGCCCAATTTGTGTTTTCTTATGAATTTAAAAAGGACAAGGATAATGGTTTGGCAGATGCTTTGAGCCAAAACCCTGCACTAGATCCCAATCATAAGGAGGTAGAGTTATACAACACCCACTTGGTAATTCTTTCAGGTAAGATTGTGTCTCAATTTCCTTCTCCCTCGGACCACAGGCCAGCGCTTGCTCCTCTGAAAAATGTGGAGAAAAATGGTATTTTCTGAATGGTTGTCTTTTACAGCTTTTATCAGCTGAGTATACTATGATACATGCTAAGAGCAAGTCAAGTCAGGAGGACATTACCTGGGGTTACCATGTGAAGGATGAGATGATGTGGTTTCAGGGGCGCCTATGGGTTCCCTCTGGACCACTTTGTCTGGAAATCATCTGGGGCCATCATGACAGAATCACCGTTGGCCATCCTGAGAAGGTAAAGACTCTGAAGCTAATTCACTGCACTTACAATTGGAAGGGGTTAGCCGTGCAGGTGGCCAGGTATTGTAAGGAATGCCTGGTCTGCAATCAAACGAAGCTAAATTGCCAGCCTTTCGCAGGGTTGTTGGTATCAGTTCAAAAGGCTGAAGGGCCTTATACTTCTTTATTGGTGGATTTTACTGTGGAATTACCTTTATCTGATGGCTACAATGCCATCATGGTAGTGGTGGACCGTTTTACAAATTTCTCCCATTTTATTCCTTGCAGAACCACGGCAACTGCAGCTGAGATGACTAAGCTCTTCGTCTCTCATGTGATTGCTCTACACAGGTCACCCAAAAAATATTTAACAATCATGATCCCCAGTTTACTTCTGTCTTTTGGAAAGAGTTTTGTAAGACTCTTCAGATTAACCCTGCCATTTGACTGCCTATCACCCCCAATCAGATGAGCAGACTGAACGCATGAACCAGTGCTTGAACAGTTCCTGCGGTTTTACACTGCCGTGGATCATTCAGATTAAGTTTTCTATCTCCAATGGCCTAATTTAGCTATAACAAAGCCCAACGTTCATCTCAACGTTCATCTATTGGTTGTTCCCTTTTTTGCCAACTATGGTTTCAACCCTGCCTTCAACATGGAGCCTTGTTGTGGATCCAAGGTGGAAGCAGTGGTGAACTTTATAGAGATGTTCAAAAAAGTACATCAGGAGGTGAATATGAACTTGGATGTGGCTATGCAAGCTTATAAGGAGAACATGGATGTGAAAAGATGGTAGGTCCCGCATACAAGGAAGGGTATCTTGTGATGATTGATACTATAAATATCCCTATCAAGCAGCCATGCAAAAAGCTGGGACCAAAGAAGATTGGGCCTTACCGCATTGTCAGAAAGGTGGGCCATGACTAATACCAGTTGTATTTTCCTTCATTGTTCTGGATCTTTGCTGTCTTTTTTGAAAATAAGCTTATGTTGTTTGAAGGACCCCCACCAAGACTCCTGAGGCTTATCTTGTGGATGGGGCACTGGAATTAGGAAGTGGAGGATATTGTAGCCTCATTCAAATAAGAAGAAGACTTGAGTACCTTGTATCCTGAAAGGATTTGACGCAGTGGAGAACAGTTGTGTAAGTCTAGGGGAGCAACCCCTCTGCTTAGACTGGCAGTTTCCTGTTTCCTAATAAAAGGGTCCAAAGAGGGCGGCTGTACCTCTCGTCACACAGGGCGACCTTACCCATGTGGTAGATGAGCGCTGGGTAACAGCTCTCCCTCTGAAGATTTCTCCCCTGCCCCCACACTTATTCTGTTAAATTGGTTCAGCGAATCAAGGAAGTTTGCACAGAAATCATCAGTAACCATCATCCCCATGAGCTGGAAGTAATTTATGAAGCTGATGGCACCAAGTCCTCAAAATAGATGTTGAAATGTCTTACAACCTCAGTAACAAGGCCTGATGGGCTCACACATTTGGCAGCTGCAAAATCAAGCGTTGAATCATTGGGAACACTCAATAATGGTATTGGGTCATTAAAAAATGATTTCAGTTTGAAACTTAATCCAAAATCTACAGGGATAAAGCCCAATGGGCGCATACCTCATAGTCAGAAGGTGTCAAGCAACAAATTTTTGGTTGAAATCGCCAATGGCATCAAGCCATTAGGCAATGAAGTTGCCGACTCTGAACTTCCCTCAAAATCTTTGGGGACAAAGCCCAACAGGCATGTACCTCCATCGGGGAATGTTGCTGATAGTTTAAAATCTATATTTTAAAAACTGGGATTGTCAATTGATGGTACCCACTTGGCCTAACGAACACCTCAGCAACCAGGAATGGGTGGGTTGGCCATCCCAAACCCATTTCTAATCTGGTAAGACTTCCCCTATGTGGGGTGTCCCTGGGGGATTTCCGTTGCCTATTGGGCCAGATGCCATCATGCTAACTGGTATAAATGCAGTAAAGCCTCAGGTCAGGTGTTCACAGTCAAACCAATAGTGACTTGACCTGCTGCCAATTCCTTTGATGTCAGTTCATATTGAAGTCGTTATTTCCCCCTCCTTAAAATTTGCCAGCTTGGGCCAAAATTTAAGCGCCCCAATCCTGTGCTTTGACAAGTTGTCCCAAATCTAACACTATTTAATCAGTCATATCGCACTGAAAAATTGTTGGTCAATTTTTTATTTAACTTTTTAATAAAAATTCCTCTACCCAATTTCAGTTTTTATTATGTCTAAATTTAAACATCCCTTCCCAACTATATTCCAACAACCCACAGGCCCCATAGCCATGTTTATCTGGTTCATTGCTAGGTTCTTATACATAACTATGGCTCATGGGCACTCAGTGGCAAAAATCATTCCTGGTTTCATAACAGTCGTTCAAGGAGCAGCGCCACTGGCATTTAGGCTTGTCATTTAGTGCTTTGGCACTTTAACTGAAAGGCTGGTCTAAAATTAACTTTCTGTCCTCCTGACAAGTTGGGTACTAGTGTGCAACTGCAACCATGCCCAGGATCTGAAAAAGTTTTCCACAAGCGTTTTTCCAAGGCTGAAGGACCTAAGTTAAAGCAGACTATTGCTGCCATTAGCTAGCTAAATCCCACAAGAACTTTTCCTTAGCAAAAGCCCATGGAGGGGGGTAGAGCCTCAAAAAGAATTAGAGGGTAATGTCATGGCTTTATGATATAATTAAGGGCACAGATTATAAGGATAAAGCTGGTCATCAGAGGTCAAAAAGGTGAAGTTGGCAGGCATCCCTGACCTTAAACATACACTGGACCAACGCTGGGTACAGGCAAGATATGCCCAGGTTGTGTCAAGAGAGTGTCTGAAACTCTCTTGTTCCCAGCAAGGTGGTGTGGGATGCAAACCCATACTGCTAGGGAACTAGCCATTAGGAGAATGGGAAACAAGGCACCTCAAATGGTGCCTGTACAAAAGGGACCCAATGCAAGGGTGTAGAGCACGATATATAGTACCAGGTAAGCTAGAAAAAACACAGCTTGAGCGGATCCCAGAGGGGAGTCCATAATTAAGTGTAAATTGGTGCCAGGAGGTTTGAGCGCCTGGATCTGGAGGGGACTGGCACAGCCCAAGGGAGCACCCAAAACTTTATTAAATTGGGAAAGTATGTAGTGGTCAACATAGTTGGAGACCTCCTCAAAGAGGTCCGCACCCAAGTTCGCCCAAGGAGCCATAAGAAAATGTAAAATAAAATGGGTAAAATTATTTGTGGAAGTCAAGCAACAGGGAATGTTGGTTGCAAAAACATATTTAAAGTGGGTCAGGGTAATCAAGGGTCTGTATAAGTCTTGGGGAACGTCCTTTGGCTCTCAATTGGGTCATCTTCCCATTCCAAAATAAAAAGACACCAAAGAGGATGGTGGTACCCCTCATCACTCAGGGCGACCTCGCTCACATAGTAGATGAGCGATGGATAACAGCTCGTCCACTTCAGATCCCACCCCCAATACCCACACTTACCTCAATAGAACTGTTGCAGGAATTAGTGAAATATGTGCTGAGATTACCAAATTGAAATTGGTATGATCTAATTCAGCCAGCAATCTGGCTGATGCCCAAAATTCAAATGGCTGTAAAAGCATGAAGAATGAAATATCGGCTGGATCACCCAACAGTTCCAATTCAATCTCCAGACCAGTTGAACAAATATTGGGTGCTATTGATGAGGTTTCAAAGCCCTCAAACAGTAATTCAGGCGTTGTTCCCAATGTGCTGCTGTTGACCAAAAAAATGGTTAAATGACCAAGAGCGGGCAGGTTGGCCGTCCTGAACTCATTCCCAACCAAATGGACTCATCCATATAAGGGATGGCCTTGGGGGATTCCTGTCACCCATTGGGCCAAATGCTGTCATACTAATCATCTGAAATGTAGTTGAGCTCTGGTTCGGACATTTGAGATCAAACTGACAGAGACTCAGCCTGCCACCGAATTTTGTGATGTCAGTTCACAAAGAATAAACCCCCCATTCCCAAACAATTCGCCAATTAGGCCAAATTTGTGGGTCCCAACCCCATCCTGTCACTACCCAATTGACCACTACTTAATCAGTTGCATGGCAATGAGAAGATTGTTGGTCAATTTTCTTACTTTCCTTTCCAAATAAATTTTTGCCAAAAAAAACATCAAATTTTCTTTATTTTTTGTTCTGACCACATCCCAGATGGCATTTCCCTGGTGGTCTGTCTCCCTGCACTCTGGGTGGGCTTTACCAATTCTTCTGGTCACCATGGCTCCCTCTATCGCCAATTGGGCCCAGCGAGTCCAACACTTTTGGTTTTACAATCCTGCTCTTATGAATTTCCAACAACAATACATGGGGATCTTATGGCCCTATGTCCAACAATGGAAAGAGAGAATCCATCTCTCTATCACCCCCAATGGGTTGGCCTCTCAAGCCAAAAATCTCATCAAAACTATCCCAGTAATCCCACCTCATGCAGTTAGAACCACTGAGTTGGGAATGGGTTCAGTATGGTTTGTCGTTGGGATACTCCTTACCCTGTTGTTACACCACCACTTCATGGTATCACATTTTCTGGCACCATATCAAGTCATACGGTCATCAATGCCTCTGGCATTCTGGCTTGCCTTTTGGGTGTTCACGCATCCCAACTGGCAGGCCAGTATAAACTTCTTCTGCTGTTTCCATGACAGTCTGCAGGAGTGTGCTCAAGCCTTGTCGCTCTAATAAACAAATGCTCCCATCTGATTTGGTAAAATACACTGAAAGTGCCTTCACTCAAGTGATTGATTGAAGCTGTATTCTATCTGAGTACATGATTTTGTAACTCAAATGAGATTCAAACCCTCATTCTCCAATTAACTGAATTGAACCATCTTTGTTCATTACTTAGATTGTTCATTTCAGTGCCTGGCCAAGCCAAGGGGCTGGACGTTTTGTACCACATTAGTGCCAACCTGGGCATATTTTTCTTGTACCCAGCGTTGGTCTAATGTGTGTTTCAGGTCATGAAGAGCCTGAAGTTTCACCTTCTGGGCTTCCTGTCACCCAGCCTTATCTTTGGTGTTGGTTCCCACTATTAAGTCATCCAACCATGTCAGGTTGGTCCTGGAAAAGTGCATGATGCCCAGCCTGGTATTACAGCCAGGGCGTTAAAATGCATCAGCTACATTATCAATTCTGACAGTTTGTCATGGTTGCTTGAGGAACAGGGTTTTGAAACCCATACATTTTTAATATTACCAAATCATGTTGAGTCCAGTTATGATCTATAACTTGAGTTAGGTCAATTTCAAGTTACAGGACCCTAGCCAATGGTAGCATGCACCTATTGATTTGCTTAGGCTTAGCACCACTTCTGCCAATTGATGGCTCACCCCCTATCATTTAAGGATGTTTCCATGAGACCAACTTTTCTTGTTGGTCAACTTCCTAATAAAAAAGCTCTGTTAGTTTACATTTTTTTGAATGGTTCCTTGGGTGAACCTGTATGCAGACTTCCTTTGAGGTGGTCTCTAACAATGTTGGTCATCTTTATTTTAAAAGAATTATCTACTATATCTGGTGCACTGCTGGGCCACCTGGTCCTCTCCAGGTCAAAGCACCCAAGCACTCCATTAAAGATCTCCACTTGTTGATGGACTCCCCTTTGGGGTCCAGCCAAGTTTTGCTATTTATTTTGTTATCTACTACTATATACCACATTGTACACCCTTGCCCTGGGTCCCTTTTGCTCCAGAATCCTTAGTGATGATCTGCTCACCATCTTGATAACATTTAATTCCCTGTAAGTGTGGCTGTGCATCCCACACCACCTCACTGGAAATGGGAGAGTTAAAGGCACTCTCTTGACAGTCTTATTTGTATCTAGGACCATCTACAGGAGATATATATTAAAGGACCAAATTGGTCCTCAAATGAGGAGGAACCTGTGGAGATGCCTTCCAGATCAGTTTCCTGGCTCCCTACACCTCACCAAGGGTGCCTTCAATCAATGCAGTCATGAGGTCATGGATGATGGAGAACAATGAAGACCTCAACTGAGCAGTCAACTCAAAATGATTTTGAAGATCCTGATTAAGGGTATCCAAGTAAATCTTCTCAGTAACGCATCCCAACCCAACTTATAGATATCAAAATGGTTTTATCTAATTAAGATATAATCTATACGCTCCTCTTTTACAGCTAATTTGACAGTTTTTTATTTACAGCTTCAAGACCCCTTTGAACCTCAGCTTACATTAATATAATGATAAGCTGACACATACCTACCAAAAAATTTTAACCATAGGTTTGAACTTAAACTAATTTATGTAATAGCCCATCGAAGCTTTATAAAACTAAATTTAAGACCGAAGGCTTTTAATCGTAATTATGTTAATTTTTATAAATTTGGTTTGGTGGACTACAAGCTTCAATGCGGTATCAGTATTGTCAAACGTGGTCTCATAAGGACAGAATTAGCACGCTCTATGAGCGATCTAAAGTGGTAGGAATTAATTTTAATTTAATTTAAAAGGTTTAGACTATCTACTTAATGGAACACGTTCACTGACGTACTGACTGACATCTGAAACCTTCAAGTCAGATAGGTTAAATCTATTTGGGTAAGTGGGTGAGATTTGGTGAATATTATTGAATAATTCACCAAATTGCTCACCCAAAACTAACCAAAATTAGTATCTGAGTTTTAGGTAGATTAAGTAGCTAGGATAATCCGCTCACCAGCCACAAGGGCAACAGCGAAGCTGTTAGTTTGAGTGGCTCGCGGATAGCACTGGTACAGCCTATAGGCTATTTTAGTGTGAGCTTATAAATAAAGCTTAGCAATGCCAGGTAATTCTGCTTGTCTACTTATAAAATATTTAGTTATGCAAATTAAACTATCTACAGAGGTCTATGTGTGAGAAGGTTACCAATTAAAAATTGAGGGTTTGGTAAATTGATATCATCTTCTAAAAATTATTCAAGTTTTACTTTACGGTAAAAAACTAAGTAAATGATATATGCCTTAGGGCTGAAGGTTGTTAGAAACTAACATTTTACCTACTGGTATGATAGGATACTATCATTGTATTTTATCATTTAGCTTTTAAAAGAATAATACCTGAGATGGTTAGATTACTTAAGTAATGGTTGGATTAGCCCAACTTAAACTGTGTATGATAGCAGGCAAGTAGCTGGTAGATAGATTAAATTTATTTAACTTTATAAAATTAGGTAGCACTTTAGTAGTGGTGGTTTAGAAAAACATCTTATAAATAAATCATTATAAACGCATGTTTATTCTACACCTACTCCTAGACTATTTAGCAATCTCAGATAAACTTGACACAAATATTCTAAAATATATATACGATTGTTCAGTCGACTTTATTAGTCCGATGGTTCAGGTATAAGGTTGTCAGTTTTTACTTATTTAGTTTTTATTATTTAGTTGATTTTATCAGTCGATTATATGGTAAACTTTCAGATATCTATCTATATTATCTCATTTTGATTTTTTGGGTTGATTTAATTGGTCAATCTATAATAAATTTACTGATTGCCATCTACAATGATTCACTTTAAATTTAGTTGATTTTATTGGCCGACCTATGCAATAACGATCCACCCATAATAATCTAAGCTCGTCACGCTATGATCTCATAATTGAACATACCCCCAGCCATAGGATGTATCTGTCAAAGGGGGTGGGAATTTAGGCTCGAGGGGACCCAATTTACGGTAAGCTTAACCGTTAGATTCTAAATTCGAGGTTGTTTCGTACCTTTTATTTAAACTGGATCTGGGCATTATTAACCAATTGATTAATTATTGTAATATGGGTATAATATCTGATGATCTGTAAACAGGGTGGGAATTTATATAAGGGGTTAATCTACCTTGTAAATAATTATGGGGATTTAATAAATTGACCAACTTCGTGATATAAGGGCTTTATGGGTTAATATTATTTTTTGGTGCCATGGTAGATAATTTACCAAATTTTAACGCATAGGGTAAGTGTAAAATCAGATTTGTGACAGAGAAGGTCGATACCAACCTTTAAGGTAAGTTGCGTAAAGTGGGTTGGCTACGCCTTCAACCTTTTTTAATTAAGTTGTAGTGGGGTGGGTGGTAAATCTAACCAATTGGTTAAGTTTTAACTGCTATTTCGGTATGAGGGTGCAGGTTTGGTTTTAAACCACCTTTGATCAAGGTGAAACCTAAAATGCATCAACTTATAAAGAGGTGTTTTAACCTCGATCCAAAAAAAGCTTAATGATTTGCTCAACCTAACCACTCGGTTTGTGAGGTGAATTCCAAAGATCATTAATGTCAATCGAAATTTGCAATTAGTGGGTGGCATCCATGACCGAAATTGATTATTCTGTTACATCCAATTTAATAGATTTAAAAAATTAATATTTTATAGTGCCACTATACTGATTTTAAACCTGGGGAGTTTAAGGGTAGCTCTCTCATATCCAGAGGTGCCATCGGTGGGGATCATGTTTAGGTTTAGCCTTTCTGATCCAGCAGTTGATTTTATATCGGCATTTAAATGGCTCATCTGACCTTTGCCGCTGTGGAGAGGATTCTAAAGCTTGCTCCTTATTGAGCCCACGCTTCGTAAATTTTAATCCCAATTGGTTGAATTAAAAACTTCACTTCGAAATAAAACTCCCGAAGTATCACGTCAGGAGGCCTCTCATGCCATAACCGAATGCTTACTATGGGATTTCAAGATGAAATCATCCGATTTATAATCAACATCTAATAGCCATCTGAAGCCGCTGAAAACAAGCTAATTATAGTGAGTTATGCCTTATCCAATACCGAACCGAAGCTACTGAAAATTAACCAATCAAATTGGGAGCTTGTTTAATGGGCCGGGCTATCGGGACTTTTGGAACGGGTATAAAAAATTGTGATTGGCAGTCCAACATCACACGATGGTCAACGAATATACCAGTACCCAAGCCCACGGCGGCAGTTACCATGGATTTGATCACATCACCTTTATGGTAGGCAATGCCAAGCAGGCTGCATCCTACTATGTCACCAGGCTAGGCTTCAAGCATATCGCTTACCGCGGGCTTGAGACTGGCCACCGCGACATAGCGACCCATGTCGTCGCACAGGACGACATCTTTTTCGTCTTCCAGTCGGCCCTCAACCCAGGAAATCTCAGCTTCACCCAGCAGCTCGGGGCGCACGGCGATAACGTCAAAGACGTAGCCTTCGCTGTCGACGACGTTCGCGCCATATACGAACTCGCTATAAAGAGGGGCGCACGTTCGATCCGCGCGCCCTGGGAGGAATCCGATAACGATGGCTCCGTCATCATGGCCACCGTCGCGACGTACGGGGATACCGAGCATACGTTTGTCGAGCGCAAAAGCTATAATGGCCCCTTCCTGCCCAACTTCCGCCCAACCGCTGTGGAGGACCCTTTGGAGTCGCTCCTTCCCAAGGTGGGGCTTAACTTTATCGACCACTGCGTTGGCAACCAGCCCGACATGGCGATGGAGCCGTCGTGTAGCTACTACGAGAAGTGCCTCGGGTTCCATAGGTTCTGGTCCGTCGACGACTCCCAGATCCACACCGAGTTCAGCTCCCTGCGCTCCGTGGTGATGGCCGACAGCAACGAGCGGATCAAGATGCCCATCAACGAACCCGCGGCGGGCAAGAAGAAGAGCCAGATCCAGGAGTTCGTGGAGTACTTTGGCGGGGCGGGCGTCCAGCACGTCGCATTAAACACATGCGACATCCTCGCCGCGGTCACCAGCCTCCGCGCCCGCGGCCTCGAGTTCCTAACCGTCCCCGACAAGTACTACGACAACCTCAAGCTCCGGCTAAAGGCGTCGCGGGTCAATGTGACGGAGGACTTGGAGGTGCTGCGCCGCCTCAAGATCCTAGTCGACTACGACGAGGATGGGTACCTGCTGCAGCTCTTCACCAAGCCCATCCAGGATAGGCCGACCTTCTTTATCGAGGTGATCCAGCGCAAGAACCACGAGGGCTTCGGGGCGGGGAACTTCAAGGCCCTGTTCGAATCGATCGAGCGCGACCAGGAGGAGCGCGGTAACCTGTGAAGCTTGTAAGCTGCTGCCATACTCTACCACTCTCAGATCATCTTTTAATATAAATACTTTCTCATCTTGCTTCCATCGCTTGCTTTGGTTTCTTCAGGTGTTGAGGTTTATGGTCTACGGTGACGAATCTTTTCATCTTTTAATATAAATACTTTCTCATCTTGCCTCCATCGCTTGCTTTGGTTTCTTCAGGTATTGAGGTTTATGGTCTACGGTGACGAATCTTTGGATGTTTGGTTGGCGTGTGCACCAAAAAGGCTAAGCCTTCTTCAACCCGGTTACCTTATTTAGCAGACTTGTATCTTTAGATCGATTGAGATTAAGATCGATCAATATAGAAGCCGATTTATACCTTATTCTATGTGTGGCTCTCTTTAATCCGTTGCGAAATCTTTTTGTGGAATTTAAGCCCCCTTTAATACTTGGCTGTCGAAGCTCCATATAATCTATTCACTCTTAAACTTGGGCGTTTGAAGCCGCCCTCGATGGCATACTCTTTGGGTTTGTAAAATTTCTGGGCGTGAACTTTATTGTATTGGGGTTTCATAGCTTAATCTCAAGTTGGGGTACCCTCCAGGCCATCTGGGTAAAACGTCCTCGAACCTTCGGAGGCTGAAATGATACTTCCTACCCAAGGTTTTTATAATGCGGCGCCCACTTTTTTAACTTGAAGTTAGAAGGTTGCCGCCCCACAAGAATGCTGTGGGTGGTTCAACAAACCAGGTCGCATCCATCCATTTTTAGAGACGGTTGGCGCGTTACCAACGAAACTACCAACCGGTTTCCTCCCACCCCTTAAGCTTTGGTAAAGGTATCAACCTTCCCTCGTATCCCTAAACCTTGGAGGTTGGGTGGCCTGTTATGAACCTTTGCTATGGGCGTCTTGGTTCGACCGCCAGTTAACCTACCTTCTCGGTTCAAGTAGCGCTAAATGGGACTTTTTTATTTAGAGATCGATTAACTAAGATGATCAGTGAAGCTGATGATCAAACCTTATCGACCCAACGCTTCACGAACGCAATTATCCTACGATTCTCCGGCCGTTACCTTTACAGGCTAACCTTTTTCGAATTTTAAGAACCTTTTAAACCTTGAAAGTTTACCGACACTCACTATGGATGAGCCAATCGTGAACGGTAAAGGTATCTCCTCGGACCCCTTTGAGCATGAGGTTTCCTTTAATCTACACGGCGGTCATTCAATAAGCTAATTTTTTGAAGTCCATATTAAACGATCCTAAGGTATTCGTGGAGGGGTTTTGGGGGTACCGGCTAGACCCAAAAATCGAACCTTATAATTTTTCCACCCTTGGTTCCCAACTTATAAGTAATGAATCTGGGGTTGAAGTCACTCCAGTGCTTTCTAAAGGATCTCGGCCCGGTACCGCCCAGGTTAAGGGGTAGGGTTTAACTACCAGACTAAAATCGACCAACTCTTCTAGTTTTATACCATATCAGAACGAAGCTTAGATCAGTTTCAATCGGATTGGGTACTCGTTCGGGGGCTGGGGTTAAAGCGGTGGGGAACGGTGCGATAATCGACCTTTATACCTTTCAAGTGACTGGACGCATGTAAGCCGTTGCTCAGGGATGAGGTTACCCGAGCCGTAAGATTTTGAAGTTGCAGAGATGTGTACCGTTTCGGTTGCAATTAAAAGCTTGAGTATGGAAAGGGCCAACCTAGGGCCACGTTGAAGTTCGCTGATTTCCACTCCCACCGTATTCTTTTACCTTTCAGCCGTTAGGCTAAAGTAACCAAGATCGATCCTTTCCCGATAGAAGTTAATCATAAATCGAAATACCTAGCGGTAGGGATAGATCAATGGCTATTAAACCTGCTTACCGGTACCACTTTTTGTTACCATAACTTCAATGCTCGTGTCCAGCCCTTTCGAGTAACTTTTAAAGGTTACCGCTAAGGTAGCTAGTTTGAAGTCAACTCTTCCTGATGCAAAAAATGTGACTTCAGTTAATCCTTGGTATTGCCATAATCTGTTAGGACCACTCAGAACGACCTGGACGGACCCTGCTGGCTCTATAAAGACCAACTTCCCAGGAATCGTCTGTGAGCTCACATTTAAACCTTACCCTCTTATTTAAACGTATGGCTACTTTGCTATCAATCAAGTTATCCTCCTCGCTATGCCAAATCGACGCCTAGTTGGTTTAAGAGAGATTCTAGTATTTGCTATATTTTTATGTTTAGGGCTATACTTCAGGTTAAAATGTTTCTCATATTATTTTCACGGTGCTTTTACCTAAACTTTCTCCCACCAGTGAGTGTAACGTTGTAAGATTCTGTATCTTCAGAGATATCATAAAACACGGGTGACGTTGACCAAATAGGTGTCGCAGCCCGGGTTAGACTGAGCATACTCTGCCTTAAGCAGGGCATACTCAGTTACTCTGGATAGCATTGGCTAATCTAAAAGGGGTAACCATTATGTGAGGTATAGGAGGCCAAAGGCCAGTACAAAATGGCTTTAGGCAATACTAAGCATGGTGAGGTATTCTTTCCCTACCTTGACATTATCAAATTAATGGACATTAGATATGTTGTATTTTGAGACTAGTATGGGAGAAGGCGAGACTGAAGGTGGTGGAAATGTGGAGCATACCAAACCACATCATGAGGGTGCCCCATAATGGTGGTGACACAAATCTACTACTTTATTTGAGGTAGCCTAAAGTTTTGGAATCTATAAATAAAAGCTAAAGGCATATAAAATCTCCCCATACTCTATTAGGAATAAAATGTTGGCTGTAGGGAAGTCAAAAGGGGGAATCTGGCTCTATATAAACTTCACTTGGCTCAGCAAATCTAGGCACTCAATTCAAATGCCTAATATACATTAGGTTTCTCCATCCTATGATAAAAGCTTTACAAGTGGTGAGATGGTGAACCAAAAATAAAGTTAAAAGTGGTTCAGCTCAAATCTGATCCCGGTTTAGGGTTGGGAGGGGAGTTTTGGATAAGTTATAGGATTTTAAGTCTATGAGGTTGGCTTGGAATACATGTGTTTGAATGAATTTGTGAAACAGCCTGACCATATTGCTCGTAAAACTAGATTGATGGGCTTTTAATATTAAAGCACATGAGAGTCATAGCCTCAGTTATCCAATAGGTTAATAATTGGAGCTTTAAGAGGCATATCCATTAGAGCTCATAAGGTTGAGGTGTAAGGCCCAGCTGGAAACCTGGATACAAATTGCTGGTGCCAATAACATCCTGATTGTTGAAGTTTTGGCCTACTAGATGAGCTGGTTCTTTGAAGGTAAGTCAGAGATTTGAGTGCCTATTGTATGGAGGCAATAGACCAGATGGTGACAGTAGTCAAGATGTAAACCCCTTGAAAATGACACTTTGAGGCTATATTCTTCTGACATTTACTTGTACAATGGCTCAATGCCCTGATCCTTCTGATCCCAAGTAATTCCTTAACTTAATACAACAAAAAAGCATTAAATACAAAAGGCTTGTATATTAAAGTATCAACTTGTAGTGATAAAAGATTGTTTTTTATTTGTATGAACTTGGAGATAATTTATATGGTTTGATATTAACCTCAACTCACCCATGACACTCCATTTCTTGTTGGCACTTAGCCAGTGGAAAACAATAAATACATCTGAGGGTCTACAATCTATGAGAATCTGGGGTAACTCTACATGGCCTCAGGGTTGGTGTCAAACTGACAGTTATCTCAAGACAGTATTTTCTCTGATGTATCTATAAATAGCTATACTGTTACTCCTCTCAAGCAATTGGTAGCACATACTAAGGTGATTTGTTCCACTAATTAGTAATTAATTTAATTGAAAACTCAATTGATATTAAAAACTAATTTTAATATAGACTAACAAAGCCCATCAGCCCAGGTCATTAAGTTAACTATTATCAAGTCTGACTTAACTAACAAAGCCCCCAAGCCCATGTTATCTAGTCAAATATTATTAAGTTGAATCTCTAGGCCACGGATCCCAAGCTTTGCATATTACTTAACTTATTTCTGGTCCATAATCACTGATATCTTTGATATAATCCATAATAAATTAAGCATAAGCTAATATTATTATGTCCCCATCAAATTACCTGACAATTAGTTTATTCAACTACTCAACTCTTCCCCCACCTTGACTGGTTAAAAGCAGATGGTAACCTTCTTTCTGGGTCACAATGTCCAACTTTTCACAATCTTTGAAATATGAGTGCTATGTCAATAGCCTTTCAGCCTTGGGAAAACGAGTCTTCTTAAACTTGAGCACTTCAATGTGGCATTCTATGGTCAACTTGGGTGCGTTACCTTCAATCTCTTAAGCTGTTTTAAACTAGCTATGCTTCAATGGTACCCAAAAGTTCAGCTTCACGTCCCACTGCAACATCAGCAATTGTCAATGAACCCAAACAGGCCCCCTTGGCTTTGAGTTCTGCCCAACAAACATCCAGATAGATTGAGCATGATCCTCCCTCAACCATCCCCCTTACTATTTGTTCTCCTGAAACCGGTCAGCCCAAGAAAACACTTATTTGGTATCAATTATTTTTAGATGGTGATTTTTTGATATGATAATATCTTTTAGCTGGACATGATTCCACACTTTCTGTTACCATCATGCTGTTATATCATCATCACGCTGTTTTGGCATAATAATATCTTTTAGCTGGACATTGTTTGAAACTTTTGTAATGCTTCATTTACCATTATGCTGTATGATGATATCATTGTGTCCACTTTTTCAATTCCCCACAGTCTATAAATCTTTGGTCTCTGTCATCTTTAACATGATAATATTTGTTATATAGTAAATATTAGTTATATAGAAAACATGATAAAATTTGTGCAAAAGAAACAATTAATAAGTCAGTAACCATAATAATGTTGCGTTTAGCTGGCAGCTGAAAGACATCATGCTCTTAAGCTTTTACCATTTGGTAAACGGTACTTCCAATTTTTCCCAATTTTCTGTTCTCACTTTTTCAAGTCTTCCTTTTTTTAGTACTAGTGGTGCTTAACCCAAAAGGGGGAGCCACCATGCATCTTTATTTGCAAATGGGCCAAATAAAGGGGTTATCATAAACTAGCTGATTTACCTATGCTTTGCTACGGTGTCTATAAAACTTCAGATTTTCAATTTATTAATTTAGATTTTATACTATAGATAAAATAAAACCACTCAGCCAAACATAATTGTTCAATCAAATCAACTAAAAACCACTAACTACTCAGGTAAGCCTAACTGAACTTATCAAAACAACCAACAACTAATCACCCCTCAAAACTAAACTATGTCCTATTGATTCAACCAAAAGCCACTAACCACTCAGCCAAATAAAATAAACCTATTGAATCAATCAAATAACTCCAAACTGCTACCCAAAACATCTCTCTATATTTAAAATCATTGTGTACATAACATCTTCCAAACTACTAAATCAACTTCTACTTAACTTGCCAAAAGTATTTTACTAATTAGGTAAACCAAATTAGGCAGGTTTTTAAGATATACAAAATCTAACATCCAGATACCAGTGCTTTGCTATGGTATTTAGTTTATCATGTGATGGTAAGCTCACATTGTAACCTATAGACTGTGCCAACACTACTATTGAGCCACTCAGATTAACAGTTTCACTGTTGCCCTCATAGCTGGTAAGCTGATTATCCTAATTACTTAATTTACTTAAAACTCTAATACTGATTTTTTAGTCTCAGGTGAGTAATTTGGTAAATTTATTAATACCAGCATACAACGCCATGCTCATTTTGTTCCTTTTTTTTGTTTCTGTCATGTATCAGAGATGGCATTGTATATGAATTTTAATTTTTTGTGATTTTCTTACTTTTCCAATGCGCAAGGAAACTTCTTGAGGCTGAGACAAATGAAAAAAAATTCATTGAAATCAGTCAATCCATTATCAAGATATCATCAAAAAAGCTGTTCTATACAAAATGTATGAGAAAATGAATTTTCTTCATAATTTTTTTGTGAATTTTTCCCATGTTTTAATAGTTATTCTGCTATTCAGGGCGGAGACAAATCCAACAAATCAAAGATCATAAAAATTGGTCCAGCCGTTCTTGAGTTATAAATGGTGTATCTAACCTGACTTTGTTTTATATATATAGATTAAAAAATCCCTAATATAGCTATAGATTATCAGCCTAGAAAGCCATATCAGATGGCGAGGAGGCTTTGGGGAAACTTTTGTCTGGTGCCTGATTTAGCTGGCGGACCATAGCAGACAGCATTGGGGTGGAAGCATCAGCAACATGGGGCATAAGGAGATATAGTTGGGAAATTTTCTTCATTAATGAGGCTGGCGGTGTCCATTACCTCAGCGTATTGAGCAAGTTGATGCTCAGCAAAAATAATGAGAGCTGGCACACAAGTATATGACTTGATGTGCCAGCAGGTTTTTGGATAATTGTTGTCAAAAAGAGAAGTTTTTACTGCATCAATGCAAGCATGGCTCACACCAAAAGCAAGTTCCTCAATTTAATACTTTGCATCTTCCTCAAAATCATGAGGAAAATTGGGGATAGGAATACCCTCAACAAGGGGCTCCATTGCCCCATGGAGTTGCTGGCAGAGGAGGGTGTTGGATGAGGCAGCTGCAGCCGTAATTACCATCTCAAGCCTTCCTTTCCTCAATCTTATTTCTTCCCTTCACGTGGGCAGTGTGGCTTCATTAGGTTTTGAACTCAATTCATTGTCAGAACTTGTAGAAGCCTACTTGTCATCCACACTTTCCTCTGATCCTGAGGTTGCCTCATTCGATATTTTTGAGGCTAATCAGGCTCTTATTTTTGCTAGCTTGGTAGCTAGGCTTTGGTGCATTCCCACGGTGGTCTATACCAATATACACATCTTGTTGGGCCTCAAAAGCTGGGTTTCAAAATATTGGCGCATTCTAGTAGCATACCAAGCCCTTTGCAAAAGCCTGCAAAAGGGCTTCCCAAAGAAACATTCCCCAGATGGCTCTACTGGGTGCATCCATTCACTTTATTTCTTTCTCACTTTCCATCAAGACCATACCCAACATGTGCAGGGTTTTAGATGAAGCCCATTCACAGATGTGTTTGCATAAAAGTGTTTTCCTCCAATTTACCCTTATCTTGAAAGCCTTCTCTCAGAATGTATCTTCCTTTCTGCAGCATTTCTGCAGAGTTGACCCTCTCTCACATGTTCCAAAGTCCCTTCCAATGTTCATTTCCTCTAGTTTGATGGCCTTCCCTAAGCTGACCAGGCCATCATGCCTGGTGCTGAGCCTTTTTGGGTTTGGTGCATCTCTGACAAAGTCGCTACAGGATTCCCCAGTTCAATCTCACTCTCCTCCCCCTCCCAAAGAAGAGTTAGCCAGCCCCAGTGGTAACAAAGGCCTTGGAATCTATAAATTACAATTTTATGTTATTTATTGTTAAAGTCTCTTTTTTATTTTTCCCATTTATACAATCTGTTTTTCATTATTTTAACTTATTATATTTTATCATGTTTTTTCTTCTTTTTTGCTATTATTCTTTATGATATGGATGAAGGAACTTAGCATGTACTCGATTTACAACCCAGCCACCCTGATCTTTAATAGTATATATGTCTTTGGACAATTTCTCCAATATAATAAATGGATCTTTCCAAAGTGAGGCCAGCTTGTGTGCGCGGCCTGCGCTATGAGTGTCACAATATACTAGCCTCATTACTGGAACTTAGACATAGTAGTTCATTTAGCATCATCATAGCTCTTCTGACTAGTTTTTGGCTAATCCTGTTCTGATAGGCTTCAGATTGCAACTTGATTAAGGTCTTTACTACTTGCACAATATAACATTTTGAGCCAATTGCCTCAGTTGAAATGAGTATCAAATACAATTATGGAGGTAGAGTGGGCTGTCTACCATACAGAAGTCAAAATGGAGAGTGGCTCATGCTGCAGTAGTGTCCAATAATGTATCAAATACAGTAGCACTAATGTAAGTAGTCCATTAAAAAGGCACCGCAGCTGCAGTCTTGCGCAATATGCCAACTAGAGTGCCATTCACTCGTTCTACTATACCATTAGTCTCAGAATGGTATGGTGTTGAAAACACTCCCTTGATGGACATCAACTCAAGCAACTGTTGCACCATCTGGGCAGTAAAATTTGTGCCATTATCTGTCAAGATTTCTGGGGCATTCATGCTTATAAATAATACTTTCCATAATAGACTTGATAGTAATCAAATCCCTGACGTCTCAAATTGCTTTTGCTTCCACCCATTCCCCAGATGATTGATAGCAACAATTATGTATTTGTTGCCTAGGCTACTCACAGGCAAAGGACCAACTACATCAATTGACATAGTATGCCAGGCCCAGTCAGGTTTGATCAAGCAATATTTCACATCTGACTTCATAGGCTTTGCAATTTGGCATGAATGTAATTTACTGAGTACGTCTTGAATATCAAATTTCAAGGAATCCCAATATTAACTATATTGAATTAATTCTAGCATTTTGGTCATTCCTCCATGCCCAATGGCCTTGTGGGTTTAAGTAATAATCTCTGTTCAGTCTGAAGGTTTTATAAAATTCTTTTCTGCCCCCAGGCTTTAACTTGTATAAAACTCCATTTTGATATTTAGTGTTAGTTAATGTTTTTTTCAATCGCTTTTGTACTTCAGGTAGCTCATCCCCATACTTTAGAGTAATCATTTTTTCATGAAGTTCATCAGACAAACTTCTCAGGACAGTTTAATTCAAAGTCACAATAGTCCATCTGCATTTTGACGAGCCGCTCCAGCTCTATTAATAATTTCATAGTTGTACGCCTATAATTTCAGAGGCCAGTGGGCTAACTGTCCCTCAGGATCCTTGAGATTGTGGAGCCATTGTAATGAGCTGTGATCCGTCACTACTTAAACTTGGTGCCATGAATGTACACCTAAAATTGTTTACAAGTGTAGACTACAGCCAAACAATCTCACTCAATCACCATATAATTATGCCCATGCTTATTCAGCATCCTGCTGCAATAAGTGACCAGATGCTCCTCACCGTCATCCACATTTGTGATAGCACACCCTTAATCACAGTCAACAAGGTGTTAGTTTTTATGATAACAGGCCTGCTGAAATCTAGATATTGGAAGAGAGGCGCCATGCTCATTGTGGTTTTTAAAACCTCAAAGGCTTTCTGGAACTCATCTGCCCAGCAAAAAACAAACGCCTCCTTGTATAAAATAGAATAAGGGCTCAGCAATCCTCACAAACCCTTCTAAAAATCTTTGATAGTATCTTACCATGCCTAAGAATACTTGAACATCCCTCATACTCATCAGAGAATGCATATATTAATCGCCTCAACCTTTTGAGGTTGAGGCTGCAAGCCCTTAGAATCAATAATGAAACTGAGGTATCCCGCTTGTTCTTTAAAGATTTGGCATTTTTAAGGTTTTATCTTCAGATAGGCCTTCAACAGCCATTTGAACATATGTTAAAATGCTCCAGATATTCAGAATACATTTGTAGAAAGACATTGATATCATCCAGGTACACCAGTATGCAGAATAGTTTAAGGTTGCCCAAAATTGTGTCCATTGCATACTGAAAGGTCACCGGTGCATTGTACAGCCCATGTGGCATGTGCGTCAGTTGAAACAGCCCTTGCGCAGCAATCATCACACACTTCCTCTTCTTCTTTTGAGGCAGTTCAATTTGCCAGTATCTGAGATAAGGTTCATTGCAGTAAAATACTTCACCCCTCCCATATAGTCCAGGGCATTGTCAATTCTAGGTAACAGATACAAATCCTTTTTTATAGCTGGCATTGAGGTGATAATATTTGATAAAACTTGATTGCTGCCATCTATTTCTTCATAATTAAAACTGGGTTGGACCACGGGCTTTTCAAGGGCACAATCATTCCACTTTTTAGCAATTTTTCTAGCTCTTCTCCGCCTACTCTGTTACTAGCTTAGGACTTTGGATTGGCCTCATTATAATAGGTACATGATCTCCAGTGTCAATGAAATGCTGTACTCCTTTTTGCACAACCTAAATCTTGGTCATCTTTGGCGAAATTTTGGAGTATCATTCAAACAACTCCAGCGCTTCATCCTTCTGTTGTTCTGATAATACAGTAAACAATTCTTGGGGAATTACAGTATGTGCCCCAAGGCCCTCAGTCATTAAACTGAACTTGGATAAATCACCATATTTGACAGCTAATTCTATCTTGTCCCTCAGAGTCAGACAAAAATGCAACTACTTGATATTTATTGACCTTTGTATTTGGCTGGTCAAATTTGCTAATAAGACATCAATTTCCCCATGCCCTGGTATAAGTATTTCAGGCGTTACATTAGGTTCCATCTGAGAATGATTCAAAGGGGGTAAAACCTCCCAGTATAGTCCTACTGTAATATCCAGCGTAATCCCAGTCCTCATAACCAGTTGATGGCCTGGAGCTATTGTTGTATCCTTATCACCTGTAGGACTATTCCTCAATTTTTTTATGGCGGCTGGCATGGGGAAACTTCAATTTCCCCGCTGAATTTATCCTACTTGTATTATACCATCAGCATAAGTTATATTAGTAAATTTTTTGTGACAGAAAGTAGGCTTTGTATTGTCACAGCAATAAATTGGAAATGATTGGACCAATATCATCAAGATGTTTTCTTTAAATCGCACAAGATCCCAAAGGTCCTTAGAAAACTAGTTCCAATTGATATATTGTAATTGGCGTTGGAAAGCATTATTGCGGGCCAGCTAATACCTAAGATCTAAATTGCAGTGGCAGGGCGCTGTAAGATCCTTCACTCTTAGTGCTGCTGTTGGGGCCCACAGTCCCTATTCCCAATTGTGGTCAATGTCCAGAGCAATTTTTAAACTTTTAGACCAGCTTTGTGAAGATAATGTTTACAGGTGCTCCACTATCAACAATAGCTACAACTTTGATTTTGTTGACCAGAATATCCACATAAGTGCACTCAGATTAATAAGAATAAATAGAGTTTACTATGTGAATATGGGAAGAATCTAAAGATTTAAGAGTGTGCTTCAGAATATTTTTGATACTAGGACATTCATTGATGAATGTTAATTGGCATAGTTATATTCACCCCTACAAGCTTAGGGTATCTGCTGCATTGCTCATCCCCTCATCTGGAATATTCTCAAGTATTTGTTTCAAATATTATTTAGCAACTACTTCAGAGGATTCAGTATGACAGCCTTACTCTGAGAGCAAGTTACCATATGTACGTTTGTAAATTCTTCATTTGGTGCTAAAATAGAATTTGTTTCGCTGGTAATCAGGGCCTGGTGGCCTGAGTTCTCTTGTCAGTCAGTTGGGACTGGTATTTTTGGCACAATAAAGAATCCCGCATCTATTGAGCTTGTTCTTTTCCCTCCTCCTGTGCGTTATCCAGAAGGACTACATTGACATTATGCTGTCAGCCTCTGGAAGCAAAGTGCCCTTTACAATTGCAGGTGCATCATGTAATCTCATTTAATGGGTGTGGGGCCCTTATATTTGAGGTTTGCTCAGTTTTTACAGGTGGATCACTGTCAGTATTCTTATTTATTTTGAAGTGTTTTCCAGAAGAGGAAGAAGGTCCTGATCTGTACCCAGTATTAGTAGGGCCATTATTTTTGAACATCTGCGCAGATAATCAACCAATTTGGACATCATAAGGTTTTACACAAAAGCAGGCAATAAAGTGGTTGACAAATTTTGATAAAGTTGTACTGCATGTTGTAATGAAATCTTAGCATCAAAATCAATCATAGCCTTTGCGCCTAGGAGAACCTGAGATTCTCAATAGAATTGATCCTCAAATTCATCATTTAGTTTGTCTTTATAAAGCAAATGTTAATGAAATTAGATTTTCTAGTTGACATTTATTATGGACCTCCAAATTCACAAAGTATGGCCTCTTTTACTTTGGAGTAGGTGGGTTTTCGTCCATGTGTGAGGCATAATTAACTCAATGCTCACTCATCTAAGCAATTGATAATAGTGGCCACTTTGTTGCGGTCACTGGCCCCATACATGGCCATTTCAAAGCGTTTGTCAAATGTGGTTGCACTTCCGTTTTTGTCAAAAGCAGGCAGGCTCAATAATTTGTAATTATCATTTTCCTACCCATTGTTATCACGATTACTTCTTTTCTGGCTTGAGCCAGGCGTACTAGGGTGCTGAGGCACTTTAAAAGGTTTGAGGAATTGGGGTTGGCCAAAGCAACCATATTGCTAGGCATTTGTCAGTGTGGCCCATCTTCCATTTCAGTAGCTACTTCCAACGTTTTGTCCTCATAATATTCAGAAGTATTTCCAGTCAACTGGTTCAAGACACACTGGCAACGCCCGTTGTCCAAAGCCCAGATTTGAATGTTGATTTCATTTAACCAATTATTATAGTTTCGAATTTTAACTTTAATTTCATAATTTCCTCATTCAAGCTAATATTTTGTAGTTGCAGGACAGAAATAGCTTAGCCTTTTCCAAAATTGACTTCTTGCAATGGTTCACTTCCCCATGGAGAATATTGTTTGATTCATTAATAGAGGTAACATCCTCATTAACATTATCAATCTTTCAATTTAGCTAATCAATAGAGTCCTGAATTTACTATTCTCCACCCGTTGGACTTCAAAATTTGTGCACCAGTAGTTGCTTTTCTCAGTGCAATTATCCTTCATTTGAGAAATTTGGGCACTCAGTTGGTGATACTAGTCACAAAATTCACCATTACGGTTTAATTGCACCTCTTGGTCTTTGTGGTCAAGCCTCATGAACTCTGAAGCATTAATGGAAGTCTGAGTGATATTGCTAACCCAAGGTTTGATAACTCCTCTTTCCTCCAAAAAGTTGTCAAAGATGGGATGCAATCTGTCATTTAGCTCTTGCTTTAATTCTGCTACCCAATCATTAGCCCAAGTGGCTAGATTATAATTTTCCTCCAGACTAGAATGGACCTCCACAAAGTTATCATCTAACCACTCATTCAAGTTTTTAGCCCACCAGGCTGGAGTTGCGCGAAAAGTTTACCAACTTAGTGATGGCTGTATGATGGCAGGCCTTGTCATCTGAGAATTTCTGGAGGTAGGGTGTACAAATTCTATTAAGTATTGGGTGATGTTCTCTATACCAACCAAATTGTTTTGGACTGTGCTACATACCTAATTGGTGATGAGCTAGATATCTTATCCACAACACATCTTGCTGTCATTGGTGATAAAAAAGATTACTACTATTGTCCATGGATCCTTGTCCCATCTGATACCCTCTCAACAACTGATGCATAAGACGTTCTAGCCCATCATGTGAAATGGGCTCTTCAGGGTAAAATTATGGGTACAGATTTCCAGTTAATCTGGGACACATTCATTTCAGTATTCCCATTGGGTCCAGTAACAGTTTTGAATAATTGATTGGGGTTGCTCCCAGGTTTGGCGTGGTCTTCATCTGCAGTTCCATCCATGAGCGCCACTTGTTGAAGATTTGGCCTATTTCAGATGTGCTGGTTCTTTTTCAGAGATAAGTCAGAGTTTTGAGCGCCTATTGTATGGTGACAATAGACCAGACGGTGACAATAGTCAAGATATGAACCCCTTGGAGATGACACTTTGAGGCTATATTCTTCCATCATTTACTTATACAATGGCTTCAGCCCTGATCCTTCTGATCCCTAAGTAATTTCTTAATTTAATACAACAAAAAAGCATTAAATACAAAAGGCTTGTATATTAAACTATTAACTTGGAGTGATAAAAGATAGTTTTTTATTTGTATGAACATGGAAAAAAATTTATAGGGTTTAATGTCAGCCAATCTCACCCATGACACCTCATTTTTCATTAGCACTTAGCCAGTGGAACACAATATATACGTTTGAGGGTTTTATTTTATGATAATCTTGGATAACTCCTCACAGCCACAGGGTTTGTGCCAAACTGACAGTTATCTCAAGACAGTGTTTCCTCTGACGCATCTGAAAATAGCTAAACTGTCACTTCTCTCAACCAATTGGTAGCAAATACCAAGGCGTTTTGTATTACTAGTTAGTAACTAAAGTTTCAAAAACTTTATTGACATTAAAAAACAATTATGACATAGATGAACAAAGCCTATGAGCCTAGGTCATTAAGTCAACTATTAATAAGTCTGACTTAACCAACAAAGCCCTGGGCCCTTGTTATCTAGTCAAATATTAAGTGGAATTTCTAGGCTATGGATCCCAAGCTTTGCATATACTTAGGATATTTTTAATTTATAATCACTGATATTTTCAATACAATCCATAATAAATTAGGAATAAGCTATTATTATCATGTCCCTATTAAAATACCAACTGATTAGGTCTAGTCAACTACCCAACACTAAAAGAACTATTTAATCTGGATTGGAGTTAAAACCAAAGTGTAGGTGGTTAGCCTGGAAGGTAAAAATGCTTCCAACCTAGTGCAGGTTTTGAGTTAGAAACCTGTACTGGCAGAAAAATTCTCAGTGTGGTATATTTGTCCCAAGGCTGACCCACCTCAAATATTTTATATTTATAAAAACCAAAATGCAAGATGAGGTATGATGCACTAGCTTTATATAAGTTTAAAGAATAGTGAAAGAGGGATGATTTAAGTATAAGATCAAAACATCTATACTACTTCTACAGTACAATGTATTGCATAAACTTTACACCCTATCATCATAGGATTGGGGCCTGCAATAGATTATCAAGATGACTATATTTAATAGGTTCATTTTCAGCTTTAAAATCCACCCTAATAACTTTTTCAACGATTTTGTTTGGTTATAAATATTTGAAGTTTAACAAAACACAAACTTCCAGGAGATTCTGCTCAGCGTAACTTTCTGAGTAAATTATTTTGGTAAATAAAAAGCAAACACATAATTGCACACTGAAGTCTTGCTTCAATGTCATCGGATCCCCGCTGACTGTCCCAGCGTGGGGCAGTGGCAAAACTCCCCCCTCCATTTTCCATCTGACAGGAAAACGCGCTTGAACTGGCTCACCCAGTCATTCCAAACCCTTGGGATGATTTGTTCCTCCCAAGGATCTTGATGCCCATCTTGCCCAAACCCAAGTGGTGCCCCGCTGCCCCCTGGTGCTCCCCCAGAGCAACATGCATTTTGGCCTTAGGGTGAATATGGGAAATTCTTCCCCTACAATGACCAAGACACTATCAAAATGGCTCAGGCGATGATGGCATCAGCCTGTTTCATTAACTTCCGCCCCTATAAGGGGTACTTTGATCTTGGATTCCCCTGTGAAGCTGATGCAGCCACTGCGGCAATGGTGCCATTAATATTTAATAATATTCCCCTTCCAACAACTCAGACCCAGCTCCCAATGGACACCACCTTGGTGGTACAGTTCGCTGGTTTGCCAACCCACCTCCCCCTGAATTGCTCCACCAGGAGCTGATGGAAGGTTTGGCAGCCTATGGCGCCAACCACATCTTACAATTCGTGGTCCCAAATGGGGCCACACGCCTCGCTGGGCCTCAGGCATATGTCACAATCAGCCCTGAATTTACAAAGATTTCTTTGGCAATTCCCCATCATGCCACCATCCCATCTGCCCCCAAACATCCATTCTGGGCCCATGTTGAGGGCAGATGGACTATTTGTCCATCCTGTTTTGAGTTAGACCACTCAAAGCGCAAATGCTCCCACTCAGAAACTTCTGCCAATGCCAAAAGTTTGCCTGATGCCCACCAATCCGCCACCCACCCCATGCCAACTCTGACATGGGGTACAATCCTACCTTCCCCTCCTCCAATGCCTGATGCTGCAGCTGCACCTGCAGCCACTAATTAGTACCCACCTTGCCTAATGCCATAAATAATCCATCCAATCAAACATCATATTGGATCCCAGTTTGATCCCATGAATCTGAAAATGAATCAAACAAACCTCAACATACGCTGATTTCCAATCCAATTCAACCAAAATCCATGGAAAATTATTGGATGAGATCGACAAATCAGGTAACGTCATTAAAGAACCATTGCTGCAAGTCGAGCAGCTCTATAATGCAGAATGGGATGCAAAATTCCCGCCTCAGAATCATGTCCCACAACCTAATGCCAAACTGTTCTACAGCGACCACCAGGTTTCAGTAGAAGCAGCTACCACACCAGATTGCCATCCACTCCGCAAAGCTGCCACAAAAACTGTGGCTGTGCTCGCAGGAGGAATTCCACCTCCTGTAATCCCCAAAAATCTTACTGCACAAAGTAAGATCAACATGAAAACTTTACACAAAAACGTCACTGAAGCCATCCAGAACGTGGTAACAGTAGCACAGAATCTGAGCAAAAATAACCTGAACCAACATTTCCTCATTAGTTAAACTCCCAGACGCCTGCCTCAAAGCTGAAGACGCTTTGGCCAGATACATCGTTGGCATTATGATAGCTGGCAACTATTTGGAAGTTCCAGTCATCAAGGATATTGAACCCCATGCCACCGATGCCCACACACCCTTACTATCTGCCTTAACATGCACCCTACTCTGGGATGAGATGGATGCGGCTGAAGACAAGCCCCCTGATCCCCCCTCCCCATCCACCATGGAGGGATAGCAGTATTCGCTGCCCACCTGGTTGGATATTTTGATAGGTATGATTCAATTAATCCATCCATTTTGGGAGTTTTGTTTTGTATCGTTATTTTTTATTATGATTTTTAGCTTTAGTTCAGTAATGTCCATCCCCTGGTCAGCTTACCTCGGTTAAATATAAATAAACCTTTAGGAGATTCCAGCATGGTAGCCTAAAATTTAGTACCGTAACTATTAAAGGCGTCTTAATCTCACATCCATAAGTATATTGGTCTGAATGACTTCACCTTCACAAATGGCAATGTTCCCCTGAGAATCGCAGTAAACTTGTCAAGGTACTTTGGCTAGCTTGCTTAAATCTTTCAGGGTTTACTCAAATTCTCATGTTTCTCTTTGAAAGAGATTTGGTCACCTGATTGAATGATTTCATTTTATAAAGAGTTAATGGCAACCTGCTATCTCCTTAAATCTGTAATTTTATATTTTATTCAATGTGGGCTGACCTGGGGAAAATACCGCACTGATTAAGGGGAAATTTAATGAATGGGAAAGAAGGATAAAAACTGGAAAATCTCCATGTGCAGTGTATGATAGACCAGGAACTCCATGGACTGCCTTTTCTATTTTTTATCTTGGTTTGGGAATTGGTGCGCAACACCAACACATTCATAATTGTCCCCTACCCCAAAGTTCATTGACCAGGATTGAACTCAGGGAGGAAGTGGTAGAGGGTCCATATTATACCACTGGGGTATCCTCCTCATCAAATCTATATGCTTAATTACGTTGTTTATTGATAGTGGTCGTGCTAGAAGTACCTGTGATAAGGTAATCAAACACCATCTTTTTGTGGCACAGCCACTAGTGAAAGATTCTATTAATACTCTAGAATGGTGGGAGCTCCATACAATATTTGAACCTTAACACTTTGCTAACCTTATAGGGTCCCATCCAGTAGTGCATAAGATTTTGGGATTGTACTTGTAGTATAGATTATGGGTGGCATGCAAACTTAATTATTAATATTAAGTGGTTTTCATGTGACTGTAACAAATGGTTTGTCCATATATACACTAGAAAAAGTTGTGATAGTTAGGTCGTTTTTATATCTTTTGATAGTCACAGTACAAGTTCACATCTATGGAATCCAAGATAAATTATTATAAAAATCAAATCTAAAATTTTCGGAAACTTAAGCTTATAAGTTGCCCATCAAAGAAGGGAGTGAAGAGGCATCTAAGCCTAAAATTATTTCAACTATTTTGACTTTGCTAATTTTATTTATATCTTGGGGTGACGATTCCTTAGCTCCCAGTTTGGAATTCTTCAGTCTACCTGCCATATCACCCAATTCTAATAAACAAGATGGTTTTAATACAATCTTTATTAATATAGTTTTTGACTCAATTTTGAGTTTTAAGTTAAAAAAGGGATTGTTGGCTACAGGAAAACCCTTCTCAAAATGGTTGCTTAATCTAAATTATTTGTCTAAGAGTTATATGCTTCTCCAGACTCACAGATGCCAAGAGGATGGTTTGGCAACCTTCCCCACCACACCTTAAAATAAAGTTGCATCTTGTACAAGGCGCAAAAGAGTTGTGAGTTGGCAAGACACAGGTTCCAAGATGACATTATGGGTGCTTCCTCACCACACCTTGACCTTTATATGGCCAATTTTTGGCATTATCTTTAAAAGTTGCCAATCAAATTACTTGTAAATCACCGCCAGGATCCTGACCTGGTGGGATGTGACCCACATCTTGAGTAGGATATTCTTGGACCAATTTTTAGACTTATGTTGTCATTTTATTTATAAGAACTCTCTTTTGGCTTAGGTCAGTATTTTTATGAGTAACAATTAGGGCTTGGGAAAGCCCTGACCATTACAAGTACTAGCTTTTAACTTGAAAGCACCATGTGAGTATGTTTTGACTTTGCCAGATTGACTTAACGCTCTTTTTTACTTAGTGCATCAAAACTAAGTTCTTCCAGTAGAATTATTAATAGTTTCTCAGATAAGGAGTGCCATCTTGTCCAACTTTAGTTTGATTTATATGTTTCCCATTAGTATCAAATTTTGGCTTTGGCTTCTATAAGAAAACTTGTGCCATTGACATATATCTGCTCAAATGCTTTACTTTTTACACATATAACACTATAATAATGATCAAGGACCTATTTGACATGCTTATTATACCATTGCTTCAAGGATAGTATGGTGTAGACAACAACTATTATATAAGTCACTAAGTATCTGGGCCAAAATTTGTATATCTAAGTTCCCCAATAAGTTACAAACCCTTAATTATGCCATGTTACATAAAAACATGCCTTATAAATAAGGGTGCAGTTTACTGAGAGCTGAGGTTAGTGGTAGTTAGTATAACTCATATCAATTTTGTCAACTATCAATAAATACTAAGGTAGCAGTAAACACATATAATTTTGGTTGTCATGGAGCGTGCTGAAAATTATATTTAGACTGAATTAAAACTCCAGGTGAGTTACCACCCAAAACACAAGACAGAATGCCGTGGGCACAGCCAACCAAAATGACGTGCTAAAAATAAAAGTAGCAGGCCATGAAGGCCAGCAAGGGGGTGCTTAAAAGTGGGATATCCCTTGTTATTAAAAATAATTGTAGGGGACCAGAATTCCAGGGTAGTTTGGCTATTTCTGAAGATTTTTTATATCAAATATATAATGGTGAAAACTAAAAAAGTGGAGCAACAGCGGTACCTGTTGGGGACCGCTGCTTATAAGCTCACTGGTGAAAATTGAGATGCAAGCACAACTACCAACTAAAATTAATTTAAAAACATGCTGTCAGATTGGGTTCCTGGACCTAATTTGCAACCGATTTGGGTCCAATCTTCTCAGCCAAATTCATTCCAGGCTCATTACTTGAATTTACTTTTTCCATCATGCACATGCATTCGATATGGTGACAATATTTTGGGCAGTCAGCAGGTTGCACCCAAGGTCAAGCCACACAAGGATGGACCCAGTTGGTGGGGAAGGGGTTTATGACCCCTGTACCTATTGGGGGCAGGTGTGACATAGACACAATGGCAGGATGTCAACAGGTTTGAGGTGTTTTTCAAAATTATCACCTCCCAGAAAACCCTCTGAATGGTTTCCACAAGCTTGGTGGAGGATATTCTGGGGGAGGCACTGCAACCCTCAGGGGGTACGCCGTGACCCACCTCTCATCCACCACATGGGCCATATCACCCTGGATGGTGAGAGGCAGAGGTGCCAGCCTTGCCCTTTTTGAGTGGAATGGGAATTACTCACAATCCAAATAGAGAGGTTCCTGTCCAGTACTTACATTGGTGATGTAACAATGTAGTCTGCTGACACTGAACTCCAGGTCCTTTAAAGAACTTCAGAGATTGTGAAGTTTTTGATAAAACTTGTAATGAATTAGTTTGGCCATATCCCAAATAGTTACTATGTAGTCTGCAACCTACCACCTGATATCAAGCAACATATATATTCTATAAATAGCTTTGGTTCTATGCCTTCTAGATTGACTATCTGATTAAAATTTTTGAAAAATCTTATTTATCTCAATCTCTTTTTCCTACATGCACATATGACCAGTAATCATAGTACCATAAGTATTTTTATTTTAACAATTTTTCATGAGTGGATTGTTTGTTCATTTTTAGTTGTGGCATCAATGTTGTTCTAAAAGTTTTTCAGCATACTGTGATGCAATTCCTTCTTATGTCAGGATATCAGTTGTAGATATTGATGTTTTTCTTCATACTAATTAGTGGGATTTCAATGCTTTCTTGCAGAACTTGCCTTACTTAATAACGTCACCAGGGTAATTCCACAAAGCATTAGAACCCATATTCAATGTTTCAAGATGGTAAAAAAATTTCCAGGATATTATCCACAAAGGGGAAATACTGATAACTTGTTGCTGGTTGAATCACTAGATTTTGAGAAGTATCATCAAGTATATGGACCATGATTGTTTTGATAGTATGTTAGGCCCTTCATGTCTTTGTTCAGTGCTTCAGGGCCATGATGGTACAGCTAGTGACATATTTCCATATATTAAATGACAATCCAGAACTAAGAATTACAAGGCCAAAGGACTAGTAAAGAGCTTCAAAGACCATTAATAATTAAGCTTAGTTTGAGAAAGGGACTGGGTTGTAGCCTACCTGATAAGCAAGATATCCTTAGCTTTCAAAAAGTATGGGAATCTACACAAAACACCTTTTAAGTCATTAAAAATAAACTATGTGTTAAATAAGAATAGATGAATTTAAAAAATTATTTTGAAAAAGTTGCATTTAGGATGGTGCTCAAATGATCACTTTGAATTTAATATTCAGCCATATATTAAATCTTAATGCAAATGTCCTTACTTTTAAAGTATACTATCATAATGGTCTTAATAAAGGATAACTTATGCAATAATGCATCATTTATATATAGAGTTTGGTATACCAAGTTTCTCTAAGCCTCTGTTGCAATGTCACATCTGCAGAAAAATACAAAAATGATGCTGTCACCTATTTTGTTATTCCATATTGCAATCATCAACTCACGCTTTTTTTAAAATAACTTCAAATCCATGAATATACAGGGCTCATTATACACACTTTTGTATCAGCATAGACTGTGTTCTAGCTTAGAGTTTTTGTGGAAATAATCTAATGATCACCCAGGGTGTTGCTTTTTTAACGCTCCCTGGTTTTTCTATTTATGTCTTTTTCTTGAGGTTTTAATGACTGAAACCTCCTAAATCTGCATTTACTAAATAATATAAAATTTTAACCGACCTTTGCGTTTCAAATCTTATTGGTTTTTGAGAGTTGACTCAGTACTTTTTAAATACTTGTTTGGTGGAAACTTTTCTTCTTGGTTGATTTATTTATTTTCTTCCTGGATTTAGTTTTTCTACATCTAAAAAGCCAATTTGAAGGTTATTAAAGACTTCTACCTTATAAGTAATTAAAACTATATGCAGTTTGTTATTAACCACCTCAAAACTCTTAACTGCAATTTCCAATTTAATATTGAGTTTTAGGATAAGTTGTCCGTGTTTTTATCCCACTTTTAAGTCCCAGAAGAAGTAAGTGTCTGACTACACCTTCTAAAGCTATCTCTCTGAGATTTTTCTAGTAGATAATTGTCAGTCTATAAGGTCAACCCCTTCATCTAGATAGTACCCTACATTCATCAGGACAAAGAAGGAACCTAAACTCCAAGTACACCCTCTGGCGCAGAAGAAAGATCTAGCCCATGTGGTGGATGAACGCTGGGTTGCAGTTTTTTTAAGATGTGTACATGATCCAGTTTCCTATTTCTTTCAACTCAAATTATCCTAGACAAGATTAATAAACTTGTAAAAGGGATTTTTTAAACCATAAATGCCCTCTATGTAAGGCCTCAGGATCCAGCCATCAATCTGGATAGGGATGTGCATCCCTTTAGAACTAAAAAGGGTCCAAACTTAAGTCCCTGCCCCTCTCCAAGATCTTTGATCTAAGGCATAACCTAGATGAGAGATGGATAGCCGCTGCCCATCCCTGCTTGCTACACAGCTTTCCCAAAACCCCATCAGACAACCCATCTAAGTCTCGAAATCTACAGGTCTTACTAAATTAAAATCAAACAACTTTGTAAAGATTTTAGGATAATCAAGGAACCCCACACTACGGTTACCAATCCTTTCCACCAACAATAGTTCACCCAGAAGCCAACCTGTAAAGCAAAATTTCTAAAAATTTAAATTTGGTCAATAGAATCAGAAAGAAGAGGGAAAAAGATGGTATAAACCCAACACTTCATTCTATAGTCAAAAAAGAAAAGTCAGAAATTTAGAATTCTAGAAAAAATGAACCAAGGGTGGTTAGCCTGGCAGGGTAATTCCTGATTCCACTCTAGTGCAGGTTTTGTTCAACACAAGTTTGAAACTGTGTTGGCTAAACAAAAACTTGGTGTGACTTTTCTTTCTCGTTGCAATCACTTTTGCAACCTATTCGATTCAAGTCTGAATCTAGTTTGATAATCTCACAGAGAGATTAGTCTGCGCCCATGTCAGGGAGCAGTTGGGAAAGTAAGGTAAGAGGAGCAGGTGGAAGGCTGCGGCCTCCAACGTTCAAAAATGCCCCAGAGAAACTGGCATAATAGACAAAAATTTTAAAAAACCGGTGGTCACTATTTCCCCAGAAATACTTGCATGGCAAGCATGATGCAACCAGTACATCAAAACGCCACACTCTCAGCTACTTTTGTTGGTGGAATTTGGAGTCTGCATGTTTCTGGACATCCAACAAATGGCCTTATGGGAAAAATTTTGTGAAGATGTGCACACAATTTTCCTGACCGCGGTGTACGACACTTCACTCCATGTCACGCGGTTGGCTGGACCTAGGTTTCAAAAACAAAGAAGCAGCAGACGAGGCTGCTGTGGTGCACATAGTGGTCAACCTCCCCAAAGGGCAATGGGTCATTGAAACCAAATGCACCAGATGGACAAAATCAAACCAAATTTTCCTCACATTTGACTTTTTGCCTACTATGGTAAAACGTGATATTTTGGAACAACACCTGAAAGAAGGTCTCGCCATATATGGCGAAATACAATCTTTCAAAATGCAATGCTTCACGCTGATGCCACACCTGTGCACCAGCAAAGCCATCACAGTCCTGACCCCAACTGAGGAGATCATGAAGGACCTAACCCAGATCCTGCACTCCACTTTTATTGATATCACAGGGCATACCACCCACCCATTCTGGGTGACTGTGGACAGTGCGCCCCCCATTTGCACCCACTGTGATGCATTAAGCCATAAGGCGCACGCATGCCCCACCAAAGAGGGCATCACATTCCAAGAGCACCCCTCAGCAGCCATGGCCAGCAGAGAGGCGCACTATGAACCAACTGCAAGCACCAAAGAGGCTTTCCCATGGGGAGCACAAGGCTGCTACCTACTGGTAAAGCCTATCTCCCTTCAAGAGCAGAAGAAGGCCAAGCAGGCCCGCAGGGCCATGGCCAAGGAAGCGGCCAAAGCCACCACTGCTATCCCACACTCCCAACGCCAGGAGGACATTGAAACCTTCGTGGCAGAAGCAACTCGGGAATCCATCAACCAATCAGATTGGGAAGCCCATACTGAGTGGGCCACTCAATCTGAGGATCCAATGGGGGACTCAATCTCACCCAATTGTTGCACCCAAGCTCCGATCAAAACTGACTTGGGACCCATCCCAACTGAATTTTTTTTTGACCCGCTCAATGGTGCACTGAACTCATCTGCACTGCAAAAAATTTTTCCGACGTTGGGGAAACAAAAAGCAAAGGCTAAAGCCAACACAACTCTTTCCACAAAAATTAACAAAAATCCCAATAGCATTGCTGCTAACACCCGCACTGCTGTGAAGGCCTGTGGGGATCTAGAGGAGGCTGGTGGGCCCGGGTGCCCACCCCCTCACACCTAAGGTGCGATGGGGGAAACCTTCACTTTGTAGATGTTAATTATCGCTGGACTCAAGGCCTCCCCATCCCAGGCTAGGAAACTGAGTTTTTTACAACAAAATTTACCCGTGGATATCCTGGCCATCCAGGAGTCCCATTGTCCATGAGGTTCTGAGGAGGCTTAGAAAACAATTCTCCTCCCATCACTATCCTTTTGGTCAGAGCACTGTGGGGTGCTAGTTTGGAGAAAAAATCTCTTCAAATTTTTATCATCAGAAACATTCCTAAATGTCCAAGTTCTCATTGTCACTTTCTCATGAGCTGACATAGCGCACGCAATTGTCAACATCTATGCCCAAATGGTGCACGTGAGTGTCAGGAAATTTTCTCATCGTCAAATCCCTCCCGCTACCCCCAGACCCGTTCATAGTCAGCGACATGAACTGTTGGCTAAACACACCAATGGACCAGTGGCCTTCCTCACCCCATGCCCCCCAGGGTCACATAGAACTGCACGTTCTAAAGGCCACCCTTGAGATAATGGATGCACTGCCGTGACATGCCCCACTGCTCAAAAACATGATGCGCCCCCACATCCACAACAGCCAATTAAGGTTTATGACCCGCATCAACCTTATCCAAACACCGGCGAAATTCCAACCCCACATCTCCCACTTCAAAACAACAAAAATGGAATTCTCCAATCATCGACTAGTCTCAATATCCTACCACCTACCTGTCACAGCTGCTAAGGCCCCACATTGGTGCAAAATCCACCTCTCTGAGCTTGCGTCACCAGGATTTTCCATGTGGGTGGAATCAGCAACTTTGGCAAAAGAGTTTGTTGCACTGTTTTGCGTGGACCCCATTTCCATATGGGCAACTTTCAAAGATGATACCATCCGCCACTCTCGCCATCTCTCCTCCAGATGCTCACGAGCCACATTGGCGGTCATTTTGTGCACTCTGGCAGAGTTGGCACACCTGGAGTCCAATATCCCAGCTACAGGATACAGCTCTGCATGGGGTCAGAAGTGGGCGGAGGCAGCCGCCCACCTCAATGCACTTAAAAGGAAACACAAATATCAGGTTTATGTTCAGTACAGGGCCAAACGCATCACAAAAAGTGACAAGTGCACTGCACATTTCTTTAATAAAATTTTCACACCACGCCAGAGTGTGGCCTGCACACAGGTGTGAAGATCAGATGATTCCATTGCGGATACACCAGCTGAAATGGCAATTGAAACACAAAAATATTACTCCAAGTTGTACCAATCCAATCCAATTCAGCCAGCTGAAGTGGCATAATTTCTCGACTGAGCCCATATCCGCACTGTTTTCCAATACCCAGAAATAATGAATTTGATTACTCCGTGCAAATTATGGACAGCCATTCGCAGTGCACCAAACCAAAAATGCCCAGGCCCAGATGGCATTCCATATGAATTCTACAAAAAGTATTTCAAATATATATCCCCATTGCTGCTCGCCTCACTTAACCAAAGCCTGTTGGAAACATGCCTCCTTCCAGGAGGACATGAGGCCTTTACCATCACATTCTTCAAGAAAGGGGATAAGCTAGACTTAGCCAACTGGCGCCCCATTTCTTTAACGAACACAGACACTAAAATTTTAACAAAAATCATGGCTAACCATTTAGGGACTGTAGCATCTGCCACCATCTCCCCAGAACAATTCAGTTTCATACCCAGAAGGTCGATTTGGGATAAATGCACTCTGTGGCTAATGCATGTCAGTCCACAGCCTCTGGGGCACTTGTATTCTTGGACCAACAGAAGGCCTATGATAGAGTAAACTGGGAATACCTCAGGGCCTGCCTCCATCAATTCCGCTTACCCCTCACTTCATCAACTGGGTGATGCTGCTCACGGAATCTGCAACAATGGCAGTATGTGGCCCTGGCTTCCTAACGGAAGTAGTCCGCCCTCAAAGGGGCTTGCGACAAGGGGACCCCCTCAGCCCACTATTATACAACTTCAGCCTTGACTCACTACTGCGAAATGTGAATGCCCAACTCACTGGGGTCCATGTGCTAGGCCAAGCCCCAGTTAAGATAATGGCGTTCGCAGATGATTGTGTGGTTGAGGTGTCTACTAATCAAGATGCACGCGTGCTTGAAGATCTCATCCAGGAGTATTCCTGGATAAGTAACACGGCACTGAACGCTTCCAAACCAAAATCATCCTCCTTGGTCAGTTTCAGAACTGCTGGGCCCCAGAAATTAGTTCCCAACCCAGCCCATCTGCTCGCCCACATCCTCGCCCTACCAGCTCAACACACACTGCCCCACTGGTGCTCCCCTTCATGCCACGCCCTACCATATGACCGTTACGCCATTTGGGCGTGTGGATGGAGGCAGGCGGATACGCGTCAGCAGTAATGGAGTGCCATATTCTGGACTTCGTGATGAAGCGAATCGCCTCTCTCAGAGCCCACCCTACTTCCCTTACTGGCAGGGTTGTTTTAGCCAACTCTATGCTCCTCTCCAAAGTCTGGTTTAAGCCAACGCCATCCCGTTCTCCCCAAGCTTCTTCAAATCCTTGTATGCCCTGCTGCAAGGATGGCTTTGGTCAGGCGTTTTCCACCAGTACGGCTAGAGGTCATGTTCAGCCCTCATCATCATGGTGGCATGGGTCTGCTCGACTTCAGAGTCCATGCTGCCAAGATCTTAGGTACCTGGATAGCGGCCGTCACCACCCCTACACTCCCCTCCCAACACTGGTCCCGCACGGTCTGCTCCAACTTCTACCAAGCCTTGGGCCTCAACAACCCATCGAACCCCCACTCCCTGATAAAATGCCTCGCATCACACACATTGCTCACAGGTCCTCACGGGACTAAAACCCACTACAAACGAATCCTCCTCTCCATGCGGAGCGCTGAGTGGAGAATTTGTATTAGTGGACACACAGCCCAGAGAGGCCGCCCCTCTCCTCAGTTCACACAAAAGGTACAGGGGCTACCCATCCAAGATGGCGTGATACCCACACGGCCCCATGTCCTATCCAGGGTAGACTACCTGGACATGATGGACATCCCTTACTCCATTGAGACCCAAAAAACTATCTGGAAATACGCACACCATCCTCTGTTGCAGCTTCAAGTCCGCTCCCATGTGTGGTGCTGCCTGAGGCAGGTGTATCGTACAGCTGAGCGCTCTAACACTTTACACTCATCCTGTGTCGTGTGTGGCCAGTATGGAACGCTGTTCCACCGTCTGGAGAAGTGCCCTACCTCTAAAGTGATATGGCGCGAAGTTCAACGTCTGCTGGGCCAGGATCAAACGCATCCCTTTAGTCTGTCAAGAGATATGTTTGCTCTATCAATGGCCTCCTCCCTTCCACCCTCCCTCCGTGCTTTGGTGATTGCAATCGCCATGTGGACCATCCACACGATTGTCTTAGATGCCATCGCAGGCTCCACCCCCACCCTCCCAGAAGCTGTCCACAGATTCCGGTCTCATTTGGTGGATCACTTTCAAGAGTGGATGTTTGGATACCTCCCACCACATCACTGACAGCTGGTCTCCTCCTGGTTCCCAGTCTGGTTCATCAAATCAGACCCCTTTCTCCACACGTGTTCAATTGTGGCTACGGCCCCTTCACACGTTCCTCCCCCTCCCCATAAGTGGCGTTCCCGCTGGCAACAAGAGATAGCATCGCTTCTCTGGGGTGCCTTCCCTGGTACTAAGTTTTGTCTCTTCTGAGTCATATTTGGAAGTGTCCGTCCCATGGTTGGCCTTCCCCACAATAAATTAAAATTAAAACAAAAACTTGGTGTGGTATTAGTCCTAAGGTTTACCCATCTTGATTACTTTTTCTAGAAAAAATGACCCAAGTATTGCATGAAATGTTGCCGTTATTATTGAAGGGGAATTTGATGAGTGAAACCGTTATTTAATGGAGTTAAAATCTGAAATCATTCCTTAATATAATGGTTCATCTTAGCAGCTTCTTTCCATCAAACAAAACTCCAGCATCCTGTTGATGGTAGGGTGTTGGGTTATCTTTTTTGTTTAGTTTACCTGTTTATGTTTAATTTTTTAAAATTCTTCTTCTTATTTAGTTTTATATCTCTTACATTAAATGGAAATCAATTTCCTCAAATCTACCACCTTCCAGCTTCTCTCTGAGATATTTCCTTGCATCCTCTTGAAACCAGCGGTGCCTTGTAGACTGTGGCTGCTCCTGTGGGTTCTAACACAATCACAAATGAATCCAAGCCATTTTTTAGCACGCTGGTTTCTATCACTCCGACTTACCCTTCCCAAGTACCTTCAAAGACTATCTTGCCCTGCTGCACCCAAAACAGGCGATATATATAAAGGCTCTAAATCAGGTTTTAAGACTTCAGAGTCTTAATTTAATTGATTAAATTACCCAGGAAAGCTTAAAATCGATCCTGGGTTTTCAAAGCACCTCAAAACACCTAACAATGTTATAACGCTGCTCTTTAGTCTCAGAAATATATAAATCCTGAAGATCAAACTCCAGCATCCCAAATATGCTAAGATACATTACTCTAATTATAAGTAGATTGCAATATGTTGTTCCCCAATCAAACTAAGCCCCCGTCAAGATCTTAGAATCTGGGTCAAATTGACCAATGAGTGTTCCCAGCACATGTAGATGTCTACTACTGCTCCATCCTCAATGTCCCTCACATAGTATATGGTGGCTCGCCTCAGTAGGTCAGTTGCTGATCCATTCTTTATCAAAGTTATTATCAAAACCCCCTCAACTATTAATTTCCAAGGTTTTGTCCACGGAAGCTGCTGCCTTTCTGCTATGTTTCCAGTGCCAAGGAACGCCTGTGCGATAGACGTGATATAATCAACTAATTGCTCAACATTTTGATGTAAAAATCCACTCAATTTATCTGGTGACACACTGGAATGACAACAACAACTAAATTAATATTAAATCATTACTTATAATATAATCATTTCAAGAACTATGAAAATGTTTGATTCTGAATCTGATCATCATCCACGGATCCCAGAACTGTCCTCCACGCCGCCCCTATAACACCTTTCAACAGTACCTGAAAACCATGTGATTGACCTTATAATAGCCTTTAGCTTGTAATGGGAGCATTGGCACTATGGTAAACCATCCCTTATAATTCTAAAGCTTAAAGAATTCATTATCAAATTATCATGTGGATGGTTATGCCCTTGGCTTTCTGGGAATTCCAATGGGGTTCTAACACCCCCAGTGTGGAAGCCCTATCTTCTTACCTTAACTGTATTACTCATAATGGATAAGCCGCTGACTTCAGCAATCTCCGCCCTCCTATTGGAGTTGGTGACGCAAATGCTTACCTTCTAGCAAGAACATCTATGCCTTTGTTAACCTGGCACTCTCTATATTTTTAGTACTAGTGGTGCCCAACCCTAGGGGAGACCTTCATGCATTTTTATTCACTATGTGCCAAAAGAAGTGATTAGTATATAATAATAAAAAATTGCCTGGCATGATGTCTTTATCGTTGCCTAAGCATCCATATTAGAAGTGGAAGGGTGTCAGGGTGATTATTATCTGGTGGGTGCTTCAGATGTTGGGAATAGGCAGAAAGAATAAGATGTGGAGCATCAGCGAAGTGGTGCAGAAGGAGATAGAGGTGTGGGTTCTCCTCATGATGATACCACAGTGTGCATCACCTCAACATATTGAGCCAGCTGGTTTTAGTGAAATTAATTCAGGTACATATGTAAAGAACTTGATTTGTTGGTGGGTTTGAGGAAAGTTAGGAGCGAAGTGTGAAGATATCACCACATGGCTGCATGCGTGGCTCGCAGCAAAGGCTAAATCTTTAATATCATACTTGGAATATTCTGGGAAATCTTTAGGGCAGTTAGGGCAGAGAGTACCCTTGAAAAATGGCTCCATAGCCATATGGAGGGATTGATGGGAGAGGGAGGTGGTGGGGGCAGCAGATGCTTCAACATCCTTTTTATGCAAATTTTTGTAAATTGGACAGCCATTTTGAGGCTGGAAACAGTGGATGGGGTTAAATTGGGGTGGGCGCGTGAATATTCATCCAGGGCGAAAATAGGTTTGGCCTCATAGGTCCATTCTTCATCATTGATCCATTTATAAGTCCCAAACAGATTTGATTCATCCAGTGCTGGGCCAGCAACAAGAGTTTTTGTGGCAAGGATGACTGGCCGTGCACAGAAGACCATGACAATGCCACCAGTGCCTAAGCTGTAATCTTCTCAGGAATAGTTTTGGCAGTCAATCTCAGGTTATGTGGAGCGAGGGAAGCACCTGCAGCAAATGAAGGTGGGGGAGGGAGGATTGATCCCCATATAAAAATTTCAGTTTAGTTGTATTGGAGCTGATACTAGAGGTAGTTGCCGTGGATGCAGCTATAGCAGAAAACGTTGGGCACTTGTGCTTCAATTGGTTAAGTTTAAAGCACAATGAGCAGATGGCATAGCCATTTTTAACATATACTCAGAAGAGATGACCAGGGGGAAGATCTGATCATGGCACAGGGGGGTATTACGATGTGGGTGCTGCTGTGGTAGGGGCAGATCATTGAAAATTCATGAGGCCTGGTGAGATGATTTGCGCCATTGGGCACCAAAAACTGCAAAAAGAGTGTCAGCGCCGTAGGCAGGTAAGCCCTATATGAGTTCATGGCAGAGACATTTGGGAGATAGTTGGGAGTCAAGCTAATGAACTAAACCACCAGCATGGCCTCATCTGACAAGCAGGTTTAAATGGTTGGTACTGATGTGTTTTCTATAATTAGGGACAGCTATGCTACCACCATAGTGTGGGATTCACAAGAGAAGCTCAGGTCTATGCAACCCTTAAATGGGAGGACTCAAAAAATCTGGCAGATTTAAAAACTTACACGGCCATCTCAATGTGGGTCAAGCTCATGTAGAGGAAGAGGTTCATATACTTGACCTGAAGGCCAAAACACAGGTTGCTTAAAGGGAGCACCAGGGAGCTATGAAGCACCACCTGGGAGTGTGCGAGGTGGTGGGCTAGGTTCTGAGGAGGACATGGCAACTGGAAGTGTTTCCTTGAGGGGGCTATCTGTAACATTACAGGTGAATTTCATCGGTTACCAATAGACATCAGGAGGTGGCGCTCTTCTGCCAACGCAGGGGTAGCAGGTGTCAAACGTGTCAATATTGGCTTGTAGTGGCATAAATAAAAAAAGCTGGTTGAGTGTAAAACTTTTTATTTAAATTTTGAATTAAATCAAATAAGTTCAAATGAAAAGTTAACCTGGCACTTCTCTAGTCTGTCTTTTCCCTATTCAAATCCTGTAACCAAACATAATTGATCTGTGATGGAAACCTTAACCAAATAAAAAATAAATCCACATCGGGTTTGAACAACTTGACAATCTTTCCTGTCCCATATGCTAAGGTGGCTGATAAGGTGCTCAACAACTTCTCTGGACTTTTGATTTATATTGCTGATGGAGGATTCCATTTTCCATTTACCCCCTTCCAATGCCCAGCATATAGTGTCCTTTTGGACGCTCTGGAAAACAATTTCCGCCACCAGGTTCTTAATTTACTGCACTTAACCATCAAAGAAGGAAGTTTCACTACCTGTTTCTCTGGAATTCTCAGCAGTTCATGCTCCTTAGGTGACCAGCATTCCTTTTAAAGTTATTTACTTTAAGAAATAATTTTTTTCCTCTTTGGAATCTTTCATTGAGCCATATTTATGAATTTGACGTTCCTTTCTAAATCTGCCTCTGAATTTTGCCTTCTATGTCTTCAAAGCGGCATTAGATCTAGTTTCAGCATAATAAACATCATGGAAGCCACTTTCCACATCATTGGAAGCTGAATTCCAATTGATGAAAGCCCTCAGCTCACACCACGTTAAGATCATTTGTCATCTGTAGCAGCCGTCAAAAAGCTCAACCGCTGTATTTATGTATACTAGATTATACCAAGAAAAGGATGCTACTTCAAGGGCTCAAGCCCCCTAAGAATACCAAACTTTCACCTAGTTTTGCAGTATTGCCCCTGAAGATGTTACTAATATCTCTCCCTTCTAATGGAACGATTTGTGACCTGAAGAAAAACTCTTCTCATTTTCTAAAAACTAAAATAAGTGGTGTCACTAGAACCCAGCAATTGGATCTTATTGTGATAGCAATTTAACATGGTTGAGGCCTTTAATAGGACATCCATTTCATACCTAAAAGGTTAGTCTTGAAAAAGTCTTCCAAGACCAAGCCTACCCTCTATATGGCCTCTGACAATAAACAAGATCAGAAATACTTTCTGTTTTTATCATCTTTTTATCTAAGGATCACAAAGTCATGCAAACACACTATCAGATAATAGCTTAGCAGGCAATATTATAAATCTCAATGTGGCTCAATTCTTGACCTAGAATTGTACTTAGCTCCTCCAATTCTTGCCACGACTTCATCCCCTATGAAGTACCACACTATTTTTCATCCTGCCCAGTTTTATATCCATAGCTTCTTCTTCTGCAACCATTTTTTAGCAGTGAATAACTTTCTATAACCAGCTATGATGGGAGTCAGATGGTGACGATGTCAGCGGTCAAAACTAACCTGAAATAAACTTCTTGTTCTTTGGAAATGAGGAGCTCAGCGACAAAACTTCTTCTGCTGGTTAAAATTCCCCTGGAGACCTCCCTCAAGTCCATAACAGCTCCCGCTACACCCTCTATTGACCTGTTTTTTAACTTTCCAGACTTACTAGTTTGTACAAGTACAATATTAACATGTAACACCACGAAGCTTCATCAACATTTAGCCTATGATCTAAAGTTTTACCTGACGGTTGATCTGGTTAAGATCGCTTGTCCTCTTTATCCATAATTGGAGAAGAAGACATAACCCTTGAACTAAAGTAGATGAAATGCTTGCTAGGGCATGATCTTTAAAAGACCTACCCTATTGCTTTTCTGGTAGTCTTCACACAGATTGTGGATGGTCCTTGAGGCCATGTAATTATTACATCTAATTAAACAACTTGATGGTTCCAGACCCATACCACTTGCCATTGGAGCATTACATTGCTCAGAAAATTCCCATGTCTCGAGTTTCTCAAAGATCTACCTAGTTAGTGCCTTAAATCAAGTGAATGTTAAAGAAAGGCATAAGTGGTTCACTGCCATTCACACCAAACGAGGGACCTTATAATTTTGTATAATGCCATTTGGGCTGAAAAAATGACACAGCAACCTTCTAAAAATGATTGAGGGTGTCTTAAGGGGATCTGCAGGTCTCCTATGCCATCATTTACATTGAAAATATTCAGATCCATTCACTAAACCACAAGCAGCATTAGAAGAAATTGGGAGCAGATATGGCTACCATTTACTTTGAAATTTTTTTGGCAAGTCTTCAAAGTGCATATACTTTAAGGAATAATTAGCCTTTGTCGTCAAACTTATTTTTAAAATGATGATTATGTTGTAAATCCTTCAAACTAGAGGCAATCCAATTGCGTCACAAACTGACTACCCAGAAACAGCTTAGAAAGCTTGCTCATTCTGTGATATTCAACAACAAGCTCTCCCCCACTTTTTCCCAATTAAAGGCACCCTCCATTCACTGACTGGCAAAAATGCCCCTTTAAATGGCAAAGAAAATAACAGAAGGCGACTGTTTCCATCAAAGAAGTCTTTACTCTAGGCTCCAGTTCGCCAGATTGCTGACATGTACAAGGCCTTTATTGTGCAGTTGTGACGCATCATCAGTTGCAGTGGGGCAGTGCTTCTTTGAGAGCATTCTGGGCAGAGTATCCAGTTGCTTACTTTTACCACAGTTTTTTGTCCTCTGAGAATTCCTGAAGTTCTATGACACAGAACTAACGACCCTTTCTTGGAAAATGACTCACTGATATACTTCTACAGGGGGCACAGCATTAGTTACAATGCAGACCAATCACTAGTTTCTTATGTACGACCAAAAAGCTACTGAAACCTGACCACCACCAAGTCCATATCTATCACAGCCTATGTGAATTTGTAAGTCCAGGGGAACGTCCCCTGTGTGTGGATCTGGCAATCTTCCTGTCCCAAATAAAAAGGGTCCAAAGATGGAAGCTGTACCTTTGTTAACCAGGGTGACCTCGCCCATGTGGTAGATGAGCGCTGGGTAACAGCCATCCCTATTCAGATTCCTCCCCCAGTACCCTCGCTTACCTCAGCTGAACTTGTCTATTGGATTAAGAAAATATGCACCAATATCACCAAATAGAAGTCAATGATTCCAAAACCAATGAATTTAAGCCTTCCAATCGGGAAATGCATACTCAAAAGGAACAGATGTTGAATTAACATCCAGAAGTGCAGACAGTTTCAACTTAGTCATTAATATGATTTATGATGACAACCCTCTCTCAAAATTGTTAAGGATGATCCTCAATGTGCAGATGGTATCTTTAGAAATCATCGTAAACAGTTCAAAACCCTTATCCAGAAAGGTGGGAGTTGTTGCTGAAAAAACTCATTTGACTGAAAGAATGGCCCAGTGACCAGGCATGGGCAGTTTGGGCATCCCAAATCCGTTTTCAACCAATTGAGACTGCACCTACGTGGGGTGGCCTTGGGGAATTCCTGTGGCTCGTTTGGCCAGATGCTGTCATGCTAACTGATGGAAACGCAGTTGAGCTTCAATTCAGGCATTTGAGGGTGAACTGACAGTAACTCAGCCTGCCGCCAAATCCTTTGATGTTGGTTCTAATTGAGATTATCTGTCCCATTCCACAAAAAATCACCAGGTTAGATGAATTTGAGGGACCAAAGTCACTGCTTGGACCCCTCACAATTGAACACTATTTAATCAGTTGCCTTGCACTAGGAAAATTTTTGGTCAATTTTCTTCCTCATTTTTCCAATAAAAATCCTTTCCCCAATTTTAGTTGTTTATGTTTAAAATTAAACTGCCCTTTCTGCCACATTCCAACACCCCTCGGGGTTTATGGCCATGTTCATCAGGTATTTTACTAGGTGTCTATGCACGATTATGACTCATATGTAATTATTGGCGGAAATCCTTCTTAGTTCCATAACCATCATACCAGCAGCAGTGCCTCTGGCAGCCTGGTTTTTACCGTTTGGGTGCTTTGGCACTCAGGCTGGCAGGCCAGTCTAAATTTAACTTGCTGTTTGCCTGACATAATTGACCAACCATTATTTCTAACCATTTCCATTTTTTTCATAAATTTTGGCGTAGCAATGGTCGCATTTTTTCATCTGAACCAGGTCGTGAAGAAATTTTACTCCGGCCATGTTAGCATAGTACTACTCAAAATGTCTGATCCAAATCCCATAGTTGCCGCAGCTATTGTACCCATGTCAGTATGTTCTAACTATCCAACTTGTGAAGGGCTTACTCTCACTATGAACCTAGTGGATTCCCTTAACTCTACTACCATCTCTTTGGTATTGCTTGATACAACTACAGCTACCAAAAAAAGAACTTCGCTTACTTCTTACTACCCATGAAGATTAGTGTCAGGTCCTATCATGTTTTCTTTGAGGCTTTGGTGGATACTGGAGCCATGGCCAATTTTATGAGTGTTGAACTAGCCCAACAATTGGAGCTTGACCTGGATCTAGGTCCTTTAGTGATGGTTACTTCTTCAGCCTCCCAGACCTCATACCTAGTCCGTTGGCCAGTTTCTTTCTCAGTACATCAGTTCAGCTTTTGCGATCAGTTCTCAGCAATGCCAAAATTGGAGTTTCCGGTTATCTTGGGGGTTGGATGGTGGCGCCAGCAACTTGTTAAGATTCTTCTGGGAGTCAAATATGCTGTCATTTGCCAATAATCAAACGGAGGGTAAATTTCCCTTAGTAAATTCTTTCTCAAGAAAGCACAAGGAAGCAGCTCCATTACTTCTTTTGTTTCCCCTTTGGGCCTTCCATATGTTTTTCCAAAGAATTAATGCACTATTGAAGTGTATTTGATTTCAAGAAGGTGGACCGTCTTCCCCATCAAATGAAATTTGACTTAGAATTCCAAACAATGGTACAGTTGGTGAATATCAACTGCCCTTTGTATCCACACGGAAGGAGAGGAGGCTGCTCTTAATACCTGGTTAGATGATATGCTCAAGAAAGGATGGTTGTTTAAAGAGGTGTCGCCAATTGCCTCCCCCATCGTTTTTGCCAAGAAGGCTGATGGCTTTCTTCATCCCTATGTGGATTATGGTTATTTAAATAAAATAACAGTGAGCGATCCCTACCCTTTACCCTTGAGCAGACTATCATTCAAGTAATCACAAAATCTCACATGTTCTCCAAGCTTGATCTTGTCAATGGCTTTAACCAAGTAAGGGTAATGGAAGGTCAATAATGGCTTACTGCAAATTTGTACCAAATGGGGTATCTTTCAGTTCCACATAAAGCCCTTCAGGATGAAGAATGCGCCATCCATCTTTCAAAGAATGATTGATAGTGTGCTGGGCGACCTCCAGTTCACATGTGCGGTTGCATATATTGATGACATCTTGGTTCACTCCCCAACTCCCAAACAACATGTTAAAGACTTAGAAACGGTCGTGGCTGCTTTGCACAAGGTAGGCCTGTTTGTCAAGCTTTAAAATGAAAGTTTTATAAGGAGGAAGTTACCTTTCTCGGTAACCTGGTCTTAAAAGATGGTTGTTTACTACTGCCCAACAAGTTAGATGCCATCCATGAGTGGCTGACTACAACAACCCAGAAACAATTACGGAGTTTCTTGGGTACCATTACTTTCCTAAAGAAATTTTCCCCGGCCCTTTCCCAGTTAGATGCTCTGCTCCACCCTCATGGATAAAAATGTGCCTTTCTGTTGGACCTCAAATGCCAGCAGGCATTTTAGGTCAATTAAAGAAGTATTATTATCACCCCCTATTTTAAAACATGTGGACCCCTCCAAACCATATATCATCGCTTGTGATGATTCAGCAGTAGCAGTTGGGGCAGTTCTGCTCCAGGAGCATGATGGCTTAGAACAGCTGGTTGCCTATTTTTCCTGGAAAGTTTCTTCAACTGAGCAATCATGGGCTATTTATGATAAGGAATTGGCAGCCGTAGCATGGGCATTGACTCATTGGCAGTACTCGTTACAGGGTGCCCAGAATGAGTTAACTTTGCGTACAGACCACCAAGCCCTTTTGTATTTCCACAAACCACAAAAATTGGCACACAGGCAGGCTTGCACCTATCAGGACTTATGCAGTTTCAATTTTAGATACAAATTTGTGAAAGGTGCATTAAATGTGCTTCCCAACTTCCTTAGCCACAACCTAGCCCATTGCTCCATGGACTTGGAGGAAGTGGACTTGGTTACTGTGATCCTCACCACCCAAATTCTATTTATTGACCCGCCTGTGGTCGCCTCAGTAGAGTTAGCTCCAGATGCTCTGCTTATTTCACGGGTTTTGGCAGCTCAGATGTCCTGCCCCAAAGGAGTGGAGACACTTGATCAATTATCCCTTTAAACCCACAAACATTCCCTGTATTCTTTTGGAAGGGTCTCACCTTTTAGGTCGCAGGTTTGGGTTCCCCCTCTCCTTAGAGCTGAGGTGTTTTGAGCGCATCATGACCCTCCCACAATCGGCCATCCAGGCAACAAGAAATGCATCAAATTGATCAAGCGGACTTATAACTGGGAGGGCTTGACTAAGGAATTTCCGGCCTGGATTTCTGATTGCATTACCTGTGCATGAGCTAAGTCAGACCGCTCTGGAAAAAATGGCCTCCTACACTCATTACAACAGGTGGAGGGTCCATGGACATTGGTGTTCGTGGATTTTATTCTCAAACTCCCCTGTTCTAATGGGTTTACAGCGGTGATGATGGTGTTCAATCACTTCACCAAATTTTCCCTATTTATTCATTGTGCTTCTGCAATCACGTCTAAAGAAACCATTCATCTCTTTGTATGCCATGTGTTCTTGATGTTTGGTCTCCCTCAGGAGATCGTCTGTGACTTTAAGCCCCAATTTTTAGCGCAGTTCTGGAATGGGCTTTTATCCATCTTAAAATCACCCTCTGCCATTCCAACATGTACTATCCTCAGTTTGATGGACAAACTGAGCGTTTTACAAAATTTTATAACAGTATTTGCGTTGTTATGCATCAGCTGCATAGGATACTTGAGCCAATGACCTCCCTTTTGCCCAATTCACCTATAATAACGGAACTCACGCTTCTATGGGGTTTTCTCCCTATAACCGACGTTGGGACACAATCCCACCTTTTTGGTCAGTACTTGTCTGCATCTAGAGGTTACTGCTGCCGCAGATCATGTTGAGCACATTAATTCTACCCATCCTTAGTGTGGGAGCACCTCACAAAGGTTTATTGATAATTATAATTAGTTTACGGATCATAAATGGCTTACTGGTTATGATAACATAATGGGATTGCATTTTATGTTAGATAATTGCCATCTGCGGATGCAGGTACCTTCCCAGAAGTTTGCAAGCAAGCGTTTGGGTCCCCATCAGGTGTTAGAAGACTTGGGGAATGGTGCTTTCCAGTTAAAACTGCCAGCTCATTGGAAACAACACCCCATCTTCCACGTGTCTCAGTTGTCCCCATTTAAGGAAATCATTCCCGCCAAACCTGAACCAATTGTGATAGAGGATGTAGAGGAAGCCGAGGTGGAAAACATCTTAACATCCCACAAATCCTGGCATTCAGTTCAGTATCTCGTCATGTGGAAGGCTATCCAGCCTATGAGAACAGTTAGGTCAAGGCTCACACTTGTGCTAATTAAATGGAACTGGTTGAGGCGTTCCATGAGTCCCATCCCAATGCTCCCCGCCCCCCAAAGAAGTTGCAACTGTAATGGCGATCAAATTGCCCAAGGCTCACAAAAATGTGGCCCTTGTGCAGTTTCCCAGAAGTGGCGCCCTTTCATAGGAAAAAGGAAAGGGTAATGTAAGTCCAGGGAACGTCCCCTGTGCGTAGATCAGGCAATCTTCCCGTTTCTGAATAAAAAGGGTCAGAAGATGGCAGCTGTACCCTTGTTACCCAGGGTACCTCGCCCACGTGGTAGATGAGCACTGGGTAACAGCCTTCCCTCTTCAGATTCTTCCCCAGTACCCTCGCTTACCTCAGCCAAACTTGTCTATTGGATTAGGGAAGTCTGCACTGATATCACAGAATCGAAGTTAGAGATTCTTAAACTGATGGGATTTAAGCCTGCTGATTGGAAAATGCATACTCAAAAAGAAACAGATGTTGAATTACTGGCCAAAATTGCGGATGGTTTTGACTCAGTCACTAGTACGATCACTGATGCCAACCATCTCTCAAAATTATCAAGGATGATCCCCAATGTGCAGATGGCATCTTCAGAAGTCATCATCAAAGGTTCAAAACCCTTATCTAGCAAAATGGGAGTTGCCGCCAATGAAACTCATTTGACCAAACTGAACGGCCCAGCGACTGGGCATGGGTGGGTTGGGCATCCCAAACCTGTTTACAACCAATTGGGACTGCACCTACGTGGGGTGGCCTTGGGGGTTTCCCGTGCCTCATTGGGCCAGATGCTGTCACACTAACTGATGGAAATTCAGTCAAGCTTTTGTTCAGGCATTTGAGGGTGAACTGACAGCAACTCAGCCTGCCACCGAATCCTTTGATGTTGGTTCTATTTGAGATTATCTGTCCCATCCCCCAAAAAATTCTCTGGGTTAGGTGAATTTGAGGGACCAAATTCACTGCTTGGACCCCTCACAATTGAACACTATTTAATCAGTTGCCTTGCAATAGGAAAATTTTTGGTCAATTTTCTTCCTCATTTTTCCAATAAAAAATCCTTTCCCCAATTTTAGTTGTTTATGTTTAAAATTAAACTGCCCTTTCTGCCACATTCCAACACCCCTCGGGGTTTATGGCCATGTTAATCAGGTATTTCACTAGGTGTCTATGCACAATTATGACTCATATGCAATTATTGGAGGAACTCCTTCTTAGTTTCATAACAATCATAACAGCAGCAGTGCCTCTGGAATTCTGGTTTGCCATTTGGGTGCTTCAGCACCCAGGCTGGCAGGCTGGTCTAAACTTAACTTGCTGTTTGCTTGACAGACTTTAAGCTTAGAAATGAGTTCATCAAATGATTATTAAGTGTTTGTCAGTCATACTTAGTCAGAAAACCTCCATATCTCCTAACATAGATGAACATTATAAAATCACAATTGTTTCCTCCTTGTAAACTCAAACAAGTACTCCTAAAACAGTCTCCTTTGCCAGTTATACCCTCAAAATCACTCATCCTTGACCTAGTCCTCAATGCTCAGAAAACCTCCCTGAAGGGGATTGGGTATTTGAGGATCATAATAACAAGTCCTAGAAGCAAACCAACTATTCCCTAAATGATAGGGTAATTTTATTCAGGAATAGAGTTTTTGTCCCTCCCCTTCATGACTGGGTGATTCAAGAGCACCATGATCTTCCAGTAGTGAGCCACCCCAGATCTAAGAAGTGTGGATAATTGGGTATAAGAATTTACAGTTAGCCATGTTCCTCTGATGAGATTTTATCATAAATATCTTACTTTGTGGTGTGTGTCCATTCTAAATCAGACATACCTGAGAAGCCTCTTAAATCCATTGCAACAGGCTGAAGGGCCCTGGACCTCGGTGTCTGTCAACTATAATATGGAGATTCATTTTCCATCAAGCGTTAGGATGCAATATTGATGGTCTTCAAGACTCCACCAAGTTTATTTTCTTATTCCTTGTAACATAGCGGTTACTTCTGAGGAAACTGTAGCCCTATTTTTGGCACATGTTTATCTATGTTTGGTCTAACCAATGATATTGTTGAGAAAGGCTCACTATGACAGACATTGTTTTCCAATTTTATGGTTGAGGCTTACTAATAGATGCTGGAGAATATCATACAGTGCATAATTATTCTAAAAAATAGTGAAGACTTTACCCTATAATTGAGGTTTTTAAAACCTTAAGTGGTTGTTTAATCCAACTTGGGGGTAAGGTAAGATATAATAATTTTAAAACTGTAATAAAGACTTTTTTTCAGATTACTATCACTTTTAGTAATTTAATTTGATTCAAACAGCCCGATTTGATAATTAATATCAGGTGAGATAAGTATGAATAATAAAGTGAAGAGCTGGGAGAATGCGGTAAAGGGCAGCAGACCTGGACCTGCACTGCCCAAAGGTACCAAGCGCACAGGTACAAACAAAAATATCAGTGAAAATAAAAAACCTGAGGTGGCGCCCCCCACAGGTTTTGTTAATTTTTTGGTAAAATACTGCAGCTATATGGAAGTATCCTAATTGCAACTACTGTTGTCGGTGGAACATGGGATATAAGTTTTCCTGGGCGTAGAAACACTGACAATGTGGGAAAAGTTTGGCAAAGCCCAACATAATTTTTTCCCACATGCAGTGTACTTAACAACCCATACTATCCGCAGAGGTTGGGTAGATCTTGGGCTCAAAACCGCAGAAGAAGCAAACGAAGCAGCAAAGGTCAGAGTGATACTTGACCTTACCAATGGACAGCAATTGGTACTGACCAAACGCACCCGTTGGACTGAATCTAAAGACATTTTTATAATTGACTACCTTCTGACCACACAGGCATGCACAGTAGTCAAAAGACATCTCCGAGAAGGCTTGGAAGCCTATGGAGAAATCAAACAATTTTAAATACAAAGATTCCAGCTGATGCCAACCCAGAGCACGGGGAAGGCAATAGCAATTATTTTGCCAAAACATGATGTAGTAGAGGATATTAAAAATTCCCTCATATAGCATCCTTCACCATTGATGGGAAAAAATCCCAGCTGTTCTGCGCAACAGTGGAAAGCGCACCCCCCATATGCAACCACTGCCAGGCCTTTGGGCACAAGATTCATGATTGACCCATAAAAGAAGGCCTGAGAGAAATGAAATTCTGTGAGGAGGAAATGGGCGAAGATGACTCAGAGTATGCCAAAATCACGGATACTACACAAGCCTTCAACTGGGGAGAACACGGGCAATATAAAATAATTGACCTTATTTCCCCAAAAGAACAAAAGATGGCCAAACAAGCTCGCAAGCTGGCCATGGCCAAGGCCAAGGCAAAAGCCTCAGCGGAATCAACCATATCGCTGGAGCAGATCCAGGAAGACATGGAGGAATTCAAGTCAATGAACCAATCAGATCCCGCGGAAAACCATACACCCAATCTGACCAAATTGAATTTGGCGGAACCTGATTCAGAAATGAATGCAGCAAAATTGGGGTTCAGCGCATCCCCCAAAATTGTGGAATTTAACCCAATTGGGAAGGAAAATCAACAATGGAATGCGCAAGAAAATAATGTGATTAATAAAAGCACACAAGTGCACCACAATAATATATTGAAACCAAGCAAAGCCAAGAGAGGAGTGAAAACTGCGGTGATGAAAGGGGCAGAATACACCCCAACTCCTACTCATGGTTATGCTCTCCGCAGCAGAGGTGCAGTGGAGAGCAATGTGAGCGAGGGAGTAGGGCTGGGGGCCCTGCTAACCGCTCCTGAGGCGCATCAGGCATCTCAGTAGAGATAGGGACTCTGAACATAGCGGGACTCAAGGCCTTAACGTCCTGGGCCAAGAAGTTGAGTCTCCCACAAAACCACCTGTGGATATCCTGGCGGTGCAGGAAACCCACTGTCCACAGGGAGAGGAGGAGGCATGGGAAAAATGCTCCTCCCAACAATATCATTTTGGTCGCTCCACTATGGGGTGATATTATGCGCGAGCCAAAACTTTAAATTTATTAATAAAAATTCATTTCTGGATGGCTGCATACTCACCGTAACCTTCTCATGGCACACCAAAGTGCACACAATAGCCAGTGTGTACACCCCAAATGGCGCACATGACTGAAGAGAAGTTCTTGCAGCCCTAACACAGCTAAATCTACCAACAAATACTTTCATAGTGGGAGACATGAACTGCTGGATTAACCCAGAGATGGACCAATGGCCATACACAATGGAGATACCACAAGGGCAAGTGAAACTTCACGTACTAAAGGCCACCCTGGGACTATATGATCCACTTCCAAAAAGGCAACACCTGCTAAAAAACATGACACGCCCACATGTACACAATGGTATACTTGTCTCTATGTCAAGGGTAGACTTAATATTTGCACCAATATTTTCCGTCACCAAATTCAAAAATTTAAAACTACAAAAATCAAATTTTCTGACCATCGAATTGTTTTGGTGCCTTACAAACTGGCGGAACCAAGTACCCAAGCACCCAGATGGTGCAGAATACGCCCAGAAAGTTTAGCTGACTCAGAATTTCAATCCTGGATGGAGAAAATATCCTCAACCCAGTATTTTCAAACACCTTTTTGCTTGGACCTTTAACCACCTGGAAAAATTTCAAAAAATCAACAACCCAACAAATTAAACATACATCATATAGAAGACACAGGGCAGTTTCAGCCAATAACAAACACATCTTGGCTGAGATTGACCATCTAGAAAACAACGTACCAAGCACAGGTTAAACCCTGGATGGGGTTGCAAATGGGTGGAGGTTTCTGCTTGGCTAAACACCCTGATCTGAGAACACCAACACTGAGTTGGAGTCCAATATAAAGTCAAAAACATAAGAGATGGAGAAACTTGCTCGAGCTACTTTTTCCGCCAATTCCACGCCTGGAAAAATATGATAGCTAGTACACAGGTCCATCAACTGGGCATATCCATAGCGGAAACACCCAAAGAAGTCGCAACCAAAGTTCACAGGTTTTATACAAAATTGTATAGATCTGAGCCAGTCAAACCAGAAAAAATTGAAAAATTCCTTAGAAGCGCACATATTGACACCATGGCCCAAAACAACAATTTAATCAACCATATATTGCGCGAGGAATTATGGGAAGTAGTACGTGGTGCACCAAGAGGGAAATGCCCTGGACCTGATGGGATTCCCTATGAATTTTATATAAAATATTCTACTAACATCTCTAACATTCTTCTAGCTTCAATGACCAAGTGTATTATGGAAACATGCCTCCTACCTGGAGGCAAAGAAGCCTACACGGTTTTTTTTCAAGAAAGGAGACAGATTAGACCTATCCAACTGGCGCCCAATTTCCTTAACCAACACAGATACAAAAATTTTCACAAAAAGCATGGCTAAATGACTAGAAGAAATTGCAACTGATGCAATATCCCCATCAAAATATGGATTTGTTCCAAGAAGATCCATATGGGATAACATCCACACAGTTCAAATGTCTGACAGTCCAAAAACTTTGGAGCACTTACCTTTTTAGACCAAAAAAAGGCATATGACAGGGTGAACTGGACCTATCTTAGGGCCTGCCTTCAAAAATTCAAGCTTCCAAATAGATTTATAAACTGAGTAATGTTGTTTACAGAGTCTGCAACCATGGCTGTATGGGGAGCAGGCTTCTTAACCAACCCATTTATCCCACAGAGAGGACTAAAACAAGGAGAACCCTCAAGACCTATACTCTACAACTTTAGCTTAGACCCCCTAATCTGAAATATAAACACACTTCTCAAGGGAATCAACGTCAAGGGCCAACCACCAGATAAAATGATGGCCTTCGCTGATGATTGTGTGGTGGGCATATCCAACAATCAGGACGCTTGCAGAATTATAATATAACACAAGACTATTCAGACATAAGTAACGCATCACTTAAAACTGAGAAAAGGGAAATTATACTCCTGGGGAAATATCAGACCCAGTGGATGCCATCTACCCAGGGCCAACAAGCTAATACAACATCAAGACTCCTGACCAGACATAGGAGGCGAAAATTAGCAACGACCTCACTGAAACTTCCATTCATCACCAAGCCAACAGCTGGCCCTGTTCGTCATTTGGGAGTATGGTTGGAAGCAGGAGGTTACGCCAACTCCATGATGGAAAATCAACTATTAGACAAAATAACAAAACGCATTGCCTCCTTACATGGACACCAAAAAGGTCTAACAGGAAGGGTCACGGTAGCCAACTCTATGATTCTATCAATCATATGGTTCACGGCCCATGCAATCGCTTTCTCACCATCCTTCTTCAACACAATCCACGCCCTATTTCAAGGATGGCTATGGTCCAACCACAACCCCCCTGTACGCATCAAAACCCTATTTGGCTCTAGAAGAATTGGAGTTATGGGGCTTACTAATTACGTAGAGCAAGCAACCCATATACTGGGATCCTGGATAGCTCAGATGACTAGCCCAATCTTCCAGATACACACTGGGCCAGAACAGAATGATATAACTTCACACGTGCACTCCAATTAAGAAACCCAGATCACCCAAACACATTAATCAAATATCTGGCATCCCATCCCACAGCTACAGGACCACACGGCACTCCTGCACATTTCAAATGAATACTCCTAGTTATGAGAAGAGCGACATAGCGGATCCACATAAATAGCCAAACCAGTCACCAAGGACGCCCAAGGCTAACTCACAGACAGGAGATCAATGATCAAATAGTCACAGAAAATATAATAAGCAAAAGCCCAAGTACCATAGCCAGGATAGATTACCTGGACCATATAGACATACCCTACAACCTGGAGACTCAAAGAAGAGTATGGAGTTACACACATAACCCTCTACTACAACCCAGGATAAGAGCGCATGTATGAGGTGCATGAGGAGAGTATACCAAACAGCTGAACGATCAAATGCCACTCACACTTTATGTACAATATGTGGTCAGTATGGAAGCCTAGCCCACCGTTTAGAACAATGCTCAACATCAGTGGCTGTATGGAAAGAGGCCATGCGTCTATTCCACCAAGAAAACGGACATCCATTCAGCCTAGCAAGGAACATGTTCGCTATAAACATGGACTCTCCTATTCACCCATCTCTCTGGGCGTTAATAGTAGCAATAGCACTATGGAAGATACATACAATGGTACAGGAATCATTCACAGGAGCAGCGCCCACAATCCAAGAAGCCATCCACCGCTTCCACGGCCATATATTAGAAAATTTCCAAGCATGGCTGTTTGGACATATGACCCCCCATAACAGAAGGACAATCAACACATGGTTCCCCATATGGTTCCTAAAGGCTGTTCCCTCTCTTCACACATGCTGCATCCAAGAATAAGCCAGCATAACTCCCCTTCCCTACCGTCCTAAACTTGGTGATCCTGGAGACAACAAGAGGGGTCTTGAACCCTCTGAAGTGTCTTTAATTGTCGAATTTCATTAGTTTCCTCACTATATTGAAAGTGCTTGTCCCCTGGTCGACCTTCCCCAAATAAATATAAAAACTGTAATAAATATAGTATGCCATAAAGCCTTGTAGGTTAATAATAAGTGATTTGGGGAATGTTGCCAGGAGGGTAGAAGAATTCAAAACTCAACAGATATCCTATCCATGACCAATGACAAAACAATAGTAACTAATCATATAAAAAAATAGCTACATATAAAAACATAGGCGCGGAGGCAAGGTAATCTGCCATAACATAAAATATAATAGATTGCCATCAGCATCAAAAAAATCCATCATACAATAATTCAACAGTTTGACATCAGTGTCAAGGCCTGAGGAATATACCACTTCATCTAAAACCAAAGATTTAAGTATAGTGATAATATGATATAGTATTAAATGGTTGTTTAGAAAAAATTGCAACTCACCCCACTTGACCAAACACTCAAGCGCAAAATGAGTTTAGATTTGATAACTAAGGTGTGAGGCCATTAGGCCAGTCAACAAATCAACAAAAGCAATCATTTGATACTTTTCTATATGCATTGGATAATAGTAGGTGTATTTCAAAAACACCTTACTTTCTCCCTGGTGAGGATAAATAGCAACAGGGGAGGCAATGAGATCCATTTTGGATTGGTAGATTGGTGAAAGGATTTTACCATACAAAATTTCAGGAATTTTGCAATATTATCTGTTACAGCGAGGGCTTGGCGGCCCAGTATAATAAACAATCAGTCCAGTGTGGAGGTGAATCCAGTTAAGCTTAAAAATATGCAAAGGTAGATTCAAGGTGCATCAGCCGCTTTTACAATTTTCAATGAAAATTTTTTTTGATAAACTCAGCATTACAATAAAGGTTGAAATGTGTGCTCAAACTTGGAGGTAGATTTACCGCCTTTGGCTTAGGAAGATGTAAGGGCACAGTATACACGTTGTCAACTAGTATATGGCAAAAATTTGAAGAGAAATCTGTAGAATCAGAAGAGTTAATTAAGTAATATAGGCCATGTGTTGTAGCCTCATCTGGTATCTTAAAAACATCATTGGATATGTCAGCATAATGTCAGTAACCGCGCCCAAAAAGCCACGTTCATAATCTGAGGATTTCTTAGCATTATACAATGGAGCCTGCTGTCCCCCTACATCCAAAGTGATATTCTCAAAGTTGGATTTAAGCCCATATTCTCTCAAGAAAATGGTACCTATAAGTAGCTCAAAAATATCATGGGATAAAACGATGGCTGGATCAGACAACAATATAGTGCCAAACCACAGTAGCAAGGAGCTATACGCTACTAGTGAGGTAGGTTTAATAGGTCCCATGGTGCCATATTTTTTGTTGTGGGAAATATTGGGTACACTCTCAAGTTTCTTCATCATTGTAGAGGAAGCTCTGGTTATGGTTGACCCTCTGTCCACGATTTCCCAAGCTGGTATTCTGTACATGCTACTATCAACCTAAGTACACTCAGCGTGATTATCTGAGACAGTGAGCTTGTGAATGTCAAAAGTATCTGCTTGATCCAGATAAGCAAAATAAATTATGGTTCGCTTAAGGCCTCAGAGGCATAGAATTCTCATCTGCTATAATCTTCTTAAAAATGCCACTGATAAGGCAGTGTTCCATTTGGTCTATGTTATCAATTGGGATTTTTGAACTTTTGGCAGAAGTAGTATATTCCTTTTCTATCTCCGCCAGAGCTTTTCCCATCTCATATCCATAGTAAAGGCCAAATGATGAATCCCAAGTTCCTTCTTAAAATGCTTATTATCAGGGGCATCAAAAGTGAGGGTGCAGCAGTGGAAATTCATTTACCATCTCAGTGATGGCAGTGTTGGAATTTAACACAGGTATCATGGTCCAATAAAATTCCTTGTGAGGCTCGCAGGTGTGGCAGAAAACAATCTGAGCATCATACTGACTCAAAACCTTGGCCCATACAAAGCTTGAGCCTTATAGTAAAAGTAATTATCAAGGGCAAAAACTTCTTTGCCAGGTTAAGAATTTATAGCCAAAAATAAGTTTTTCGTTCTATGATTAGTTTCACACCACCAAACTCATCAATATTGACACTTTTGGCGTTAAGGTAAGACAAGCCAGCTTCAGATATCATTTCAGAACTCATTATTACTGGAGGGATTTAGTAAATTCACTTTAGCCAATTTTTTTGGTCATTGGTTCTCATGGTGATTTAAAATAACTATATGAAGGTACAGAAAATTCCATGCCTATCAAATTTGGTCAGGTCAACTGTTTTAACTTTAGTACGCTGGTATTAATCCCCAGAGCAATAATTGGCTTCATGGGGGGTAGGACTAACAGAAGTGGCAGCCGCCGTGGCAGGGAAACCAGTAACAGTGCTAGGAATACCAGATGGCAATGGTACAGTGGTCAATACAATATATAAGTTGGCCGCAACTGCCTCCCTAGGGTCATCAGAATCAGAATCTGAGGAATCGTCTTGGCTATGCACCTGTCTACACTTGCAAGTGACGTTTTAACGTCTTGAGATAGTTGCTTTACTATGCTAGTGAAATGGTGCCTTTGCATCGTAAATTTTTGTTCAACCTTTTCCTTATTCTGGATAGAGATAACCAAATGAGTAATTATATATGTATTTTCACCCAAAGGATTGACCAAGATTAGTAAAGTATTTTGCTCCCACCATATATTAGTAATAGTAAATGCCCCATCTATTGATAAATTAATTCTTCTAAGGCGGCGTGGGGTCTTAGAATCTTCTCATCGTTTTGGAACACATCAGAAAGTGTGCCCATGAGACTTAATCTTGATGGGCCCTTCCCAGAATTAGGTTTATTATAAAAAACACATGGTGGGTAGCCTCAGCAATCATCATTTGAGTATGACATTTTAATTTTATTATAATAGAAGACAGGATACTAAATGTGGCCTCTGAAGTGAGCACCAAACGATGCAATTGGTGCTTCAGTGTTAATATACAACTTCAATGGTCAGATATATAATATAAGAAATAAAAGAACTTCTAGAAGCAGTAGCTCAATAATAACATGATAAAAAGGTTTTAACGCTCAAAGTTATTAATGAACAGCTCAAAGAAGCTAAGTAAATTTTTACTTTAACATTGCGACTCCTATCATTATAAAATATAATTAAGAATGCTGAGCAGTGCATAACTACTATGAAAAATGTAGAAACCATTGGCTTAGAATTGTAGGAATAACAAAACTTTCAGCTTTATTATGTCAGCTCAGAGAAAGAGAATATATAATAACAATAAAAATTGATTAAAATTTACAACGCTGTAAATCCTCATGTATTAATAATATGTGACTTGAGGTTATTACTGGCAGAATGTGAAGGATTAGAAACTTAGTAGCTATCCTTGTTATAAACTAGGGAAAAATAATAGGTAACTATATCCTATAATTAATAACTACATATAAAAACGTGGGCGCAGAGGCAAGATAATACAAATTAACTTAATTTATAGATTGACATTGGCACCAAGACAAACCATCATAAAATAATTCAGCAGTTTGACATCATGCAAGGCCTGAGGATTAAAACCTTTATTTGAAAGTAATGATTTAAGAAAAATAATAATATGGGCTTGGCGTAACTTTCTGAGCAATTTATTCAGTAAATTAAAAGCAAACACTTAATCGCCCACCAAAGTCTTGCTCCAATGTCATCAGATCCCCCACTGACTGTCCCAGTGTGGGGCAGCGGCAAAACTCCCCCATCCATTTTCTGTCTGACAGGAAAACGCGCTCGGACTGGCCCGCCCAGTCATTCCAAACCCTTGGGATGATTCGTTTCTCCCAAGGATCTCAATGCCCATCTCACCCAAACCCAAGCGGTTCCCCTCTGCCCCCTGGTGCTCCCCCGGAGCAACATGCATTTCAGCCTTAGGGTTGAATATGGGAAACTCTTCCCCTATGACTACCAAGCCATTAACAAAATGGCTCAGGCGGTGATGACACCAGCCTGTTTTAATGACTTCCGCCCCTATAAGGGGTAATATGATCTTGGCTTCCCCTGTGAAGCAGATGCTGCCACTGTGGCAACAGTACCATTAATATCTAATAATATTCCCCTTCCAACAACTCGGACCTGGCTCCCAGTGGACACCACATTGGTGATCCAGTTCGTTGGTTTGCCCACCCCCTCCCCCTGAAGTGCTCCACCAGGAGCTGATGGAAGGTTTGGCAGCCTACAGCGCCAACACCATCTTACAATTTGTGGTCCCAAAATGGGGCCACACGCCTCGTGAGCCTTGGGCGTATGCCACAATCAGCCCTGAATTTACTAAAATTTCTTTGGTAATTCCTCCTCATGCCACCATCCCATCTGCCCCCAACCATCCATTCTGGGCCCGCGTTGAGAGCGGATGGACGATTTGTCCATCCTGTTTTGAGTTAGACCACTCAAAACACAAATGCCCATACTCAGAAACTTCTGCCAACGCCAAAAGTTTTCCCGATGCCCACCAATCTGCCACCTACCCCGCACCAACTCTGACATGGGGTGCAATCCTACCTTCCCTTCCTCCAATGCCTGATGCTGCAGATGCACCTGCAGCCACCAATCAGCATCCACCTTTACCAGGGCCACGCATGATTCTTCCAATCAAGCGCAGGATTGGACCCCAGTTCAATCCCAGGCAAAATCTAGAAAACCAGCCAATCCTCAACCATACGCTGATTCCACAATCCAATTCAACCAAAACCCATGGGAGTATTTGGATGAAATTGATAAATCAGGTAACGTCATTGAGGAACTGTCACTGCAAGTTGACATGTTCTGTAATGCAGAATGGGATGAAATTTTCCTGCCTCAGAAATATGTCCCACAACCTAATTCCAAACCATTCTGCAGCAAACCCCAGCTTGCAGTAGAAGCAGCCACCACACCAGATTGCCATCTGCTCCGCAAAGCTGCCACCAAATCTGTGGCTGCGCTCATAGGAGGAATTCCACCTCCCATTATCCCCAATGATCTTACTACACAAAGTAAGATAAATATAAAAACCTTACACAAAATGTCACTGAAGCCATCCAGAACGTGGTAACAGTAGCACAGAATCTGAAAGCAAAAATAACATGAACCAACATTTCCACATTCGTTAAACTCCCAGACGCCCGCCTTAAAGCTGAAGACGCTTTGGCCAAATACATCGTTGCCATTTTGATGGTTGGCAACTATTCTGAAGTTCCAGTCATCAAGAATATTGAACCCCATACCACCAATACCCCCACACCCTTACTATCTGCCTTAACATGCATCCTACTCTGGGATGAGATGGATGCGGCCAAAGATGAGCCCCCCAATCCCCCTCCCCGTCCACCATGGATGGATAGCAGTATCCACTGCCCACCTGTTTGGATATTTTGATAGGTATGATTCAATTGATCCATCCATTTTGGGCGCTTTGTTTTGAATCGTTTTTTTATTATTATATTTCGTTTTAGTTCATTAATATCCGTCCCCTGGTCAGCTTACCTCAGTTAAATAAAAGATAAATAATATTATAATATAAAAATGAATGTTTGGTCAAACCAAATTGCAACAGCTTAAACAGGATAAAGCATAATATACAAGATAGCGGGTCTATTGGCTACACCAGCTTATAAAATGAGACCATTTAAAAAATTCATAAACTAGAAGTAAGCTTTTAAATTTGTCCCTAGATAGTTGTTTTACTTAAGTAACAGCCTTTACAAGCTTTAAACTGTACTTATGATGTCTCTGATGCCAGATTAAAAGGCTTAAAAACAAAGATGCACATTGGAAATAAAATAAAATTTTATTTATTTTTTTTGCTCAGGGACTATAAAAGACAAAGCTAATTAGTTAGTGTTTGTCAGAAATATTAATGAGAGTGGTGGCTTGGATGCTGAAATGAACCTTTAGTGGGGGTCAGAGGTCTGAATAGCAGATTTTGAAGATTCTGTAATTTCTGAAGCTTCTACCAAGAAAATTTTTTATGCTGAGTGAAATTGTAAGGAGTCAGATGAACTTTTACTCATTTTAATCTGATAATCACGGCCCATTCTGTACTTTTCAATTAACATAATTTACAATGTTCAGTACTCTGGAACCTTTTAAAAGTGCAATCTGAATTATTTGATCCACCAGCTCTTGATTTCTAAGCCCTTGGGATATTTTGGCAAGGCCTTGATTCCTACATGAAAATATTGAGGCAATGTGACGATCATTTATAACCTTGATCATCACATCACCCTCTTATAAAGACCTAATACTCAGCAGTAGCCATAGCAGCAGTGATTTTTGGCTTGTTCTTTTGACATCTGATAAGGACATGGGCGCCTTTGGAAGGTTATGGAAAGATAAATTCTTTTTAACCTAATGGCGGAGCTGGGATTTTTCCCAGCACAGGGTCCTAATATATTAACTTAAAACCATCTAGTAAACTTGGGCTCCTGTATAGTCCTCACAGGTAGGATGGTAATACTGTGGGTGTGGGCTTAGTGGATGTCACATGGGTTGCAAGAACTGGAACTTTTGCCAAAGAGTTGTTGCAAGGAGTGGTTTTTGGGAGCAGGCAAGACCATGTTGTAACAATCAGCAATTATATATGGATTTTCTTGAGGTTGAAACTTAGTAAATTTGCTATGCCAACAGTTACAATCCCATTTTCTGACAAGACTTAATTGCTAAGCCAAAACAATCTTTTTTAACTAAAAAATTATATATTTTCCAGCAAATATAATTAAATTTAGGCACCTGATCCATTAGCTATCAGCTGCTGGGACGCTAGCATTTTTAGGTTTAAAGTCAAAATAATTAGTAATTTGTGTAGCTCTTAATGGGCTACGTTTTATCAGTTGAGGGTGTAAATCACTGTTGAGAAATTGATATTCTTAGACAATAAATTACATATTCTAGCAGATCATAATAAGAGTCAAGGCAAGCCTTAATATTGAATGGAAAATAATATTGATATGAAGTGATTTAATCAAAGTATTGATAGTTTGACAGATAGAGGAAATCCCGCCAAAATCTGAGATAGACAAAAACTTCTAAAAGGGAACAATTAGGAGATTACTAAGCAGAAGGGTGGAATTGCCCTAGAATACTGAGATAAGGGTTGAGCGGAAGAATGATAGGGGGAGGTTTTTTCATGGCCTGCAGATAAGTTCTACATCCTTTTATTACAATAAAAGTGTCGATCAGGACAATTACTATATCTTAAATATTGGTTTTTATTGGGGATTGGCGATCTACATAATGATTGTTCTGTTGCTCAGTGGTTATTACCCTGTGCAAAACAACTCAGCATATTTAACACCCTATTGCCCAAATATTAACAGTGGTGCTCACTACAGGGGCCACTGGTCAACTGTAGCATATTGGCACTAGGGCATCATGGCGATCCCTCTTGTTACACCAAAACCTAATTTCATGCTCAATATGCTGGGGAAGCTAAGGAAGCATTCAACAAAGAACTGAAACTTTTCATAGTGATGGAGCCAGTCAATAAGGATGCTATTATTGAATTGCAGATAGACACTTGCCATGCATAGGTGGCGGATCAACAGGGACAGTCTACAAACGTGACCCCTCAGAAGCTGTGGGGATTATAGAATGGCTTTTTTGGGGATTTCATCTTTATGAAGATGAGGCTGAGGAACACGCTTTGAGTTTATTCTATAACCAATGGGACCAAGAAACTCGTTAGCCGTTGTATATGTCCTATCTTGACGTGACTACCACAGGGCTGTCTTGCCAGATCAGCACCCATAGAACTGAGGAATACTTGGTTGCATACATGCAGATGACGATCCACCAGCTACTGCGCGTGCTGGCCTCCACAACATTGAGATTGAAGACGTCTTGTAGTTTGTTCAAGTACAGCAGAACGATACTCGCCTTTTACTTAACTGCATTAATCACTATTTATTGGAGGTCAGGGGAGCTTGTGCATTTGGACAACCAGGTTGTGGACGTTCACCATCACTTGGAGAAAATTGGTTCCACAGTTGAATCAGGAGTTAGCCTGAGTGATAGGAGAACTGTTAGACCAGAGTGTCCTATTGGCAGATTGGATTCAGGATTTCACCTCATTGGATAGCAACACCAAGAAGTTTAGGATAGCCTGGTGAAAATGGGATGAAGCGATTTAAGCAGCTGTGGCTTGTATTAGAAAAAGGTTATTCTGATAGAACGGCGGATAATGGACCTCATTGACTCTGTGGCAGTTGAATTTAGTCAACTTTGCATTGAGTGGAGTAACCTGCGGATAGCTGAACACATGACCAGCCCTTTTTTGGCATCCTCAGAATATCATCAGTTGCTGGGTTAGATTATTCAGTTGGAAAGTGGTAGTCAGGTGTCTTGGAGATGTGCAATTACCTGTCACAGGTGGGGATCCCAGACCCCATCCGTTTCATCCTGGAAATACCCACGCAGCAGCATTCCAGGCGGGCAACCTAACCAGACAGACTTAGGCACAGGTGAGGCGAACCTTTTCTCATCAAATCTCAGAAATTCCCATGCGGCGGCAAATGGAGTGATGAGGCCAGACTGTCACTAATATGAGGTCCCCTATCACAAACCCAAACCCGAAAATATCAGGTAAGTGAGGCGCGACACCTCAAAAGAACTTTATTTTTATTTTAAAAATAATAAAAGACTGAACCGGAGGGGACCAAGGCCAAGACTTAGAATTCCAACTTGGAATTTGAGAAGGTCAAGTTCTACTTTTATAAAGTCGCTTCTGAGGAGCCTCTCGATTCATTCCTTAAGCCTGCTAAGCTTAAGGAATGGTCGAGTGGCTCAGCCAGCCCTCCAAGTCTGACCACCCACTCCACCATACCCAACAATTCCGATTGGTTCAGTTTGAATTAACTGAACAAACCAATCGGAATGTAACGTTTGGAAATTCATTCTTATGGATGATTTCCGTTTGTTACATTACCCTTCAGTTAAACAAGATGGTGGAGTGTGCTGATATGAGAGTGTGATTGGATGCTCTTTGATGGGTTAACAAGTAGCTGGTGCAAGAGCAAGCTGCCCTCATTAATCAAGTAGATGAAGCAAACCAACAAGTGCATGATACTAGATGGTAGAATTCAAGAATGCGAGGCATAATATATTACTTTCTCTCACAGCTTCAGAAAATGGAGCGTAAACTGGACTCTGAGTGAGAGAATTCTACCGCAAATTGCAAAATCAGTATGATGTAATTCAACATGAGGTGCAAGATGGCCGGTGTCAGTGCTATTTAGTTAAAGCTGAGCAAATAATTTGATGACCATTTTACTGAAAAGCCTGGTAAAGGAGGAAAAGGTTCAGTCAGTGGTGATTTGGGAGAATAATGCTATGGATTGAACGGCAAGTATCTCTTGAGGGTCGCAGCAGTCTCTCCTCACAATCTAACTTCTTCCTGGTCCCTTCAGTGGATTCGCATCTGTCAGAAAATTGACTGTGGGCTCTGCTAGTTGGCAGGTCAACCAGTTTGAAGACTGGTCAGCCCTTGCCATTTCGCCTTAGGCAACAGGGCCAGCAACGCTGGATGACCCCTTGGCATGTCACCTGCGCCATTTAGGGATCCCCCATCATAATCCCCAACCAACAAAATAAATTATAAACTTAAATCAAAAGATAGATTAGGCAAAGGGAGATATTTATTAAAAGATAAGCGCCTGGTATTTATACTATTTACAAAGGGCTACTGTGCCCACCGCCAACCTATCATCTTTCCGCTGGTTCTTCCAGCCAACCACTCTCTCAGCATTCCACTGTAATACTCACTTCCCTGGCATTGGCCCTCTTGCCCCATCCGCCAATGTCCATATTAGTTTTGGCTTATCCTCAGCATTCAGTTGCTAGTAAGCCATATAAATGATTAATAAGAAATGTTGAATTTTGATTTGGCCTTTAAATTAATTATAATGCACTGGAAACCACTTCAGTCACTTGCTTAACTTGGAATATCTTGGCATCTTGCCAACATCACAGTTTTAACTCATCTCAGTCAATTGATTGGGAATCTCCTTATTCAGGTGATAGTTGATATAATTAAATATGAGATACTGGAAATAACCTTAGCCTCAAACTTAAGATTGTCAGTTATCACTGACATCAAATAATTAGTACAATTGGAGCATCCTTACCATAAGTCTCCAGTTATCCAATTTAGGTAGCAAAATCACAGTCAGATAATTAATAGCGAATACATTGGCTTTCCACTAGTAATCCCCACAATAACCCTCAAATGGCAGTTGGCATCAAACACAGATTCCACTGACATATACTAAATTTCACTAATTAGATCATCCTCAGCTATTAGTCACCAGTGATCCATATACTAATTTGGGTCCTTAAAATGGTCCTACTCGAACTTAACTTCCCAACTTGGTGGAATAATTTTAGCTAACTCAATTGAGGAGCAACTAACCAGCAATCTTATCAATTACCACAAAATTCAGTCAATGAGCCATTCCGCTGGTATTGGCCATTCCATCTCAAATAACAATAAATCATTGGAGGATTCCATCTAGTTAAAAATTCTGACATCATAAAAATTCTCTCTCATTACAATCACTAACTACAACAAATTTGATTCAAGACTAGGTAAGTTTGATAATCTCTTTGAGGAGATTAATGTGCACCCAATGTCGGGTAGCAGTTGGGCTAGCAAAGTGAAGGCCAAAGGATTGTGCTTCACACCATCCAAAATTTATAAATGCCCTGGAGACACCGGTGGCCTAGATAAAAGTAAAAAACCACCAGTTTTTATTTCCCTGGAGATTTTAGGATGGAAAGCAAAAAGCAACCAGTTCAGTAAAACTCTGCATTCCCAGACCCTGTCATCAGTGGAGCATGGGCTTTTAGTTTTCCTGAAATTAATCAAATGGCGCTTTGGGAAACATTCTGTAGAGATGTGCACAAGCATTTCCCAAAAGCAGTATATGTAGCACCGAACTCCATGACCTGCAGTTGGTTGGATCTTTACTTTGAAACTAAAGATGTAGCAAATGACGCTTTACAGATGTGTGTGGTGGTAGACCTCCCAGATGGTTAATTGGCGTTTAAAACAAAGTTCATGTGATGGAACAAATCTAATCAGATTTTTGTTAAGTTTGACTTTCTCCCCACAACAATTAAGCGCACATTGCTGGAGCACCACCTCATGACTGGGCTTAAGGAATATGGGGAACCATTCCTTCAAGATGCAACACTTTACACTTATGCTGGACCTGTGCATGGGCAAAGCAATTGCTGTAATTACCCTAACTGTGGTCATCGTAGAAGACTATACCCAAATCCCTCACACTGCAGTTGTGTTTATTGACAGGCAGGAATCCTACCCATTCCATGTCACGGTGGATAGCGCACCGCCTATCTGCACCTTTTGCCACGCTTTTGGCTACAAGGCCCACACCTGCCCTACTTAAGAGGGCATCATGAGAAACTGAAATCCTCCCCAACGCAATGGGCAGTGCAGATACCCATTATGAACTGGCTATTGACACTGATGCCACCTTCCCATGAGGCGCACAGGGGTGTTACATTCAGGTCAAACTGTGTCCCTGCAAGAGTGCAAGGAGGCCAAGCAGGACTACAGAGCTGCAGCCAAGGGAGCAGCTATGGTTGCGTCCCTGATCCCGCCCTCCAAGATCCAGAATGACAATGAGTCATTCACTGTGGAAGCAGTTTTAGAATCTGAGCACAAATCAGATTGGGCCAACCAACCTGATGACCAGATGGGTGAGTCAGGTTTACCTAAGCAAACTTACCAAGCCTCAATCAAAACTGATTCTACCACCCATTACCCTCCCAAAAGTTTTATCAACCTTCAATGGTGCATAGCAGAAGCACAGTAGCCTGAAAATTTAGCTGAAAGCAAATTCTGCTAAAAAAAGAACAATACCAAAAAATTGGATAGTACCCTAAAGGAACGGTATAACTCAACTGACTCAGTTGCTTCCTGCACACGTGGTGCTATATTGAATGCTAAAAATGAGCCAATGGATGGGATAGGGGCCCTACCATATCACCTAAGGTGCAATGAAGGAGCCTTCACAATAAAAACGTTGAACATCCCTGGACTCAAGGCCTCGCCGTCCTGGGCTAGAAAACTGATTTTTTAAAAATAATTTACCTGTGGACATCCTGGCCATACAGGAAACCCCCTGTTTACACGGTGCCAAGGAAACATGGGCAACCATGCTCCTCCCCCTCCCTTTCTTTTTGGTCACTGCACTGTGGGGTGCTTATATGTGCAACCCATAATTTTAAATCTATTTCTAAAAATTCATACCTTAATGGCTCTGTGCTTTTAGTGTTCTTTTTTTGGGATAACAAAGTGCACGCTATCATTAATATTATGCCACAACCTGTGTGCGGGTTTGCCAGGAATCAATCTCAGCTGTTACTTCCCTTTCACTTCCCCCTGACTCTTTTGTGGTGGGCGATATGAACTTCTGGGCCAACCCAGCCACCAACTGCTGGCCTTCTGCGCCTGCCCCACGCAGGGGCATTGTGAACTCTACGCTCTAAAAGCCACTTTGGGGCTGTTTGATACCCTACCTAAACATGCACTGCTGCTCCCAAACATGTCCTGTCCCTATGTGCACAACGGTTAGTTGAGGTCTATGTCCCACTCTGACCTTATTCTTGCCCCAATGAACTTTCAGTCTCAGGTTGCACACTTTATGACAATAAAAATAAATTTCTCCGAACACAGGTTGGTGTCAATTTACTTCTCTTTGTCGCACCCAACAGGATAGGTGCCAAAGTGGTGCAAACTTCATCCAGCCGAGATCAGGTTGCCAGGTTTTTCTCATGAGTGGACAACAAAATTTATCATTGGACTTAACCACACCATTTTGTGCGGACACACTTACTACCTGGTTAACCTTCAAAGCAAACACCATCCGCCATGCATGCCACCTCTCATTGCGTTGCTCTCAGGCTGCATCAGCAGTCATTATGCGCACATTTGTAGAAGTGGACCACCTGGAGTCTAATGTCCCAGCTGCAGGCTACAGCCTAACTTGTGATAGTAAGTGTGCAGAAGTGTCTTCTTATCTCAACGCACAGGTAAGGAAACATAAATATCGCATTGTGTTCAGTATAAGGCAAAAATATAATGGAAGTTGACATGTGCTCCATCTATTTTTTCCAAAAAATTCTTTGCACCATGACAGAGCTTGACCTGCACAAAGGTGAGGCAGCCAGACCACTCCATCTTAGATACTCAGCCAAAGTGGCATTCAAAGATCTAAACTATCACTCCAAATTGTATTGCTCCATACCTATTGAACTGGCCAAAGTTGACGAAAATCTCAAAAGCTCACATATCCTCACCATTTACTGTTATCCAAAGTTAATGATTTTAATTTTTCAGGATGAATACTGGCATATCCTTTGCAGTGCACTGCACAGGAAATGCCCAGGTCTAAACGGGATCTCTTATGAGTTCTATAAGAGATGTTCCAATCGTTTCTCATCTTTATTGCTCATTGAACCAAAGTTTGGTAGAAACGTACTCCTTATTGGGGGCCAGGAGGCAATCACAATAACGCTGTATAAAAAAGGGGATAAGCTGGATTCAGCAAACTGGCGCCCCATTTCACTTACTAACACAGATACTAAATCATTATTTAAATTATGGACAACCGCCTAGGGGAAGTAGCCTCAGACATCATTTCTTCTGATCAATTTTGTTTCATCATTAAGCGTCTATATGAGACAACATACACACTGTAGCCAACGTCTACCAATCCACGGCTATTGGGGCACTTGTTTTTTTAGACCAGAAGAAGGCTTATGATAGAGTCAACTGGGATTACCTCAAAGCCTGCCTCCACAAGTTCCACCTTCATCATTAATTAATTAATTGGGTGATGTTACTTATGGAATCCGCCACAATGGCTGTGCGTGGCCCTGGATTCCTCACTGATGTAGTTCACCCTCAAAGGGGCCTCACCAAGGGGGCCCTTTGAGCCCACCCTTATATAACTTCAGCCTTAACCCACTTTTACGCAATGCGAATGCTCACCTTACTTGTGTCCATGTGCTAGGCCAAGCACCAGTTAAGTTGTTGGCGTTTGCTGATGATTGTGTGGTTGGGGTGTCTAACAACCAAGATGCACGCACGCTTAAGGCTATGTTCAGGATTACTCCAGGGTAAGTAACGATGCACTTAACACCTCTAAAACTGAAATCATTTTCCTTGGTCAGTTCCAAGCTTGTTAGTTACCAGCACCCAGTTTCCTACCTGCTTCAGCAGCAGCTCATGGGTTTGCTTACCCCGCCCACCCCATACAATTCCACTTGTGAATCTTTTGTACCAAGTCCTACTGATAGCCCAGTACGCCACATGTGTAACGGATTAGGAGGCACCTGGTTTATACATTGCTTCAGATTGGGTGGCTTTTAATTCAAATGTGGCCCTGATCCAGAAAGAATCAAACCAAGGAAGGTCAAAATAAGGAAAATTCGCCATCCCAAACCCAAATTGCATCCATAGAATGATGTTGGGCTAACATGTGGTGTGGATGGTAATCCACTGGGATGGGGAATCTTCACAAATGATGTGTTGGTCAGTGCTCAAAAGAGCTTAACCAAGGAGAGGCTTATTCCAAACTAGTATGGCGCTAACTAGGGGAGAATGTCGCAGCCTTGAAGGGCAGTTGTGTCTTTAATGAGGAAAAAAATCAAATAAAGGAAACTTGCTCGCTAAAAAGAAACATTATTTTATTTAAAAATATTAAAAACGGATTGGATCAGAAATATGAGCTCAGCCAGTGAACTCAGGGTGGCATTGGTGTTGTTCTAGGCCCTTTCCTGGTCCCAGACTCTTCTGTTGATGTGCAGCGTTATGGGAACAGTAGTAAAAGAATATGTGGCAACAATGAGGCATGGCGGTTGAGCTTAAGGGATGGGCTTTTTCAGGACTGTCCCTAGTATGGTCAATAACATGGCTCTTACTGCCCAATTCGTTCATTGCATATTGGCGAAAACCCACATGTTACATTAGACGCAACACAAATCCTTTTCGTCAGTTTTGTGGGAGCCCCAAGAAGAGGTGGTGGATCCAAGAGGGGAGTAATGGTATCACCATGTGTTGATGGTGGTGATGGTGAGCTTCCCACTAACTTTTGTAATAAGAGAGGTGGTTTGATTATGTGGTGCAAGACCCATAAAAATGGAGGAATGGCAGGGAGGTTCTACATCCCCAAAAGGTTGGGCTGCTTTGCCCATGGAAGCTTTAGAGATGATCCACCAAGTGGCGTTACAGATCCGTTTTCAGGCACGGTTGGCTCAAGCAATGTGTGGGGAGACCCCTTTCTTGTTGCAGATTGCACAAATTGTGGAGGCACTACCCCCAGATCTGGCCAGGTGGGTGCAAGAGTTGAATTGAGGAGAAAGGTCGCCTCCCAGGATCCATGGATTAGTGTGTTGATTAGATTGACTGAGCTGCCTTCCCAGATGAAGTGCAGGATGAAGCGAGGTCAGCTTTGCTGACGGTATTTCAGGATCAAGGATCAGTTGAAGAATATGGGCGGATTTTCCGTCCTATGGCAAAAGCAGTGCAATTCTCAGATTTTCGATCATAATGAATGTTAAGATAATGGCTGCAAGAAGATATGTTAGCCGCCATTGCGGCTGCTAAAGTACAGAGTTTGTTAGCAAAGAAATGCATTTACAGTGCAGGTGGAGAAACAGTTGGCCTTGGTGTATAACCAGTGGGAAGATTCTATGTCCCCAGGAATGGGACAGTCACCCGTAGTGGCCAGCAGAGGGCGAGGAGGTTGGCAGGGATCACCCCGGAACTTTGGAAATATCCAGGGGGATTCCGCCAGGGAAACGGTGAGGATTCAGGAAGAACAGGCCAGGGACTCAGGAAGAGTTATAATCCCAGACCTACCGTACCTGAAAAATTGCAATCTGAAAATACTCCAAACATTAAATCTTCTTCTTCGCTTTAACCTAGGTTATTTATTCAAGTGGAGTTATAGTTGCATGGTCATACAGAGAAGGTGCTGGCCCTGGTGGATACAGGGGTAAGGAAAATTATGTGGAGCTCACCTTAGAGGAATGTTTGAAGTTGGAAATGAAGAGGGGTCCTGAGGTAGTGTTTGCCGATGTGTCAAGAAGAGCCACATTGTGGTGTTTAGAGCCCTTGGTTGTCATTTGGCAGGGCCCATGTTGGTTAAAAGAGGGATTCTGTGCAATCAGAAATCTAGCCCATCCTGTGGTACTGGAGATGCGATGGTGGCATTGTTTCCAGCCCCAGATTGATTTGTCACATAAGACAATTACCTTGACGCTGCAGATTGGGCCTCAGATGACGTGGAAGATGGAGGAGAGAGGGGGTGACGTCCCAAGTGGTTGCAGAGGGTTTGGGTGGGATACAGGAGGTAGAGTTACCAGCTGAATATAGCGACTTCATTGTCCATTTGGTCCTATTGAGAACTCGCCTTTTTCCCCTATGGGTCCATTCACATTTTCATTATGGTTCAAGAGGGGATGGAGCTTCCCAGGAGATGCCCGGTATATGCTTTTAATGAAAGGGCCAGAAAATCGTTGGAGAGCCATGTGGAATCATTGTTGGAAAAAGGTTTAATCAAGACCACTATGTATTCAGTTTTGTCTCATGTATTACTGGTGCCAAAAGTGAGTGGCGAATTATGCCCATGTGAGGATTTCTGACATTTAAACACAGTCACTGAGCCTGACCCATATCCGATGCCCTTGTTGGAGGATATTCTCCTAATGGTCACAGGATGCACAATGTTTACGAAACTTGACCTCGTGGATGCATTTAATCTGATACCAGTGAAGCCTGAGCACCAGCAGTACACATCATTTAAGTGCCACCTAGTGGTGTACCAATATCGTGTGATGCCATTCAGGTTGAGGAATGCCCCAGCGGTGTTCCAGCAGATGATTGACCATGTCCTTGAAGGAGTGGTCAGTCAATGCTGTGCCGCTTATATGGACAATATTCTAGTATTTTCGCGGTCCCAGGAGGATCATGTATGAGATGTCTGGGAAGTTCTGAGGGGCAATAGGTTGTATGGGTTTAAGGTTGAAGCCTTCCAAGTGTAATTTCAACCAAAGTTTGGTAACGTCTCTTAATAACGTGGTTTTCCAGAATGGATTGGGAGTATGTCCGGATAAGCTATGGGTGGTGCAGGCATGGAAGGCCCCACAGATCAGATGGTGGTGCAGAGTTATTTTGGGAACATTGAACTTCCTTCATTGGTTTTTCAAGAATCTTTCCCATATGGCCTTACCACTCACGCATCTAACCCAGGACTTCCCATTTGTATTGGGAAGGGAAGAAGCATGGACATTCGAGTTACTGAAGAATAAGTTACTTACCACGCCTGTACTGGCCCATTTGGACCCGGGAGGCCATTTGTGGTGGAAACAGATGCTTCAAATTATGCTATGGGAACGGTATTGCTTCAGGAAGGGGAAGATGGGCTGGAACACCCCGTGTGTTACTTCAGCCGTTAGTTGCTCCTCACAGAAACAAAAAACCTAATATATGTTAAGAAACTGTTGGCAGTGATGGCAGCCTTGTGGGAATGGCAACATCACCTGCTCTATGCCCGGCATCCTTTTGCTATTTGGACAGATCACAGATTTTTGGAGTACTATTGCAAACCCAGAAAGATGAACCAGCTGCAGGACAAATGGAATGTGGATCTGGTCCTTTATGATTTCCAGGTGGAGTACAGGCCAGGAGCGGAGAGTGTCCTAGTAGATTGTTGAAACAAGGTGGGGCCTTTGTGTATGAGAAGGAGGAATTGGAGGAGTTTAATACGGCCACAATGTCCTGACCAGACCAATTTGCGATGTTGGAGGATAGGGAAGTGTGTTGGGGGAGGAAGTCCGCTGGAAGCAAAGGAAACTGAATTTTAATGAATACTAAAAGCTGATATGATGGAGGGATGGCCACACAGGTACCATAAAGCTTTCATGAAGAGGGTTGGGGTGCTATATCACAATTCTCGCATATGGGTGCCCAACCCATCGCTACAACGGGAGGTAATCTGGGCTTCTCATGATCATCTGTTGGCAGGTCACCCAAGAGTGGAGAAGATGGTGGAATTGGTGCAGTGGGAGTATTTGTGGCCAGGCCTGCATAGGGACATCGAGAAGTACGTGCAGGAGTGTTTGGTATGTGTGAGGTCAAAGCTCTCAAGAAATCGTCATCAGATAAGTTGAATCCACTGCTGATACCATGAGCCCCTTGGAGTTCAATTAGTGTTGATTTCATAATGGGACTCCCAAAGGTACAGGGGAAGGATGCGGTTATGGCGGTCATAGATAGACTTACCAAGTATACTGAGTTCTTCCCATGTACCAGAAGTTTTTTGATAAAGATGTGGTAAGGATTTTCATCAATGAGATGTTCTTCTGGCACAGTCTACCTGAGGAGTTCATTTTGGACTGGGGTTTACAATTTGGTTTGAAATTCTGGTCGAATCTACTGAGGAATTTGGAAATCAGGCCTGGATGGTCCTTGGCATACCATCTTCAATCTGATGTACAAATGGAGAAGGTCAATCAGATACTTGAGCAGTATCTCCAGTGTTACATATCTGATCGACAGGACGACTGGGTTTTGTGGGATTTGATGGACCAGTTTTCTTATAACAATCATTTCCAGTCCTCAGAGAGAATGTCGCCATTTTTCATGAATAATGGACTCAACCTCAGATTGAATGGGGGATCCGTGGGCGGAGTGTGTCAGGGGGTGGATGTGATGTCACATACTATGTCAGATATTGGGAAGAGGTTATGGGAAAATTTGGAGTGGGCAGTGATTCGGAAGAAGTGACAAGTAGATTGACAAAGGGCGCCAGATCCGATGTTTGAGCCTGGGGACTGGGTATTGGTGGTAGCAAGAACTATGCTGTCCTGGTCAAGAGTTGTAATCTAGGTCCAAAGGTTTTGGGCCCATACTGGATTGTCTGAGCCATTAAATGGGTAGCCTTTGTGTTCATTTTTCTAATAGGTTCCAAAGCCCATCCGGTGATTCATGATTTACAGCTACAAGCATTTGGGGAAGTGGGTCCAGAGCATCCAGGACCGCTGAACCCTAGGGAAGGGGATGTGCCAGAATACGGGGGAATGGATATTGGATAGAAATGAGTGAGGAGCTAGCAGCGACTGCTGCTGAAGTGGAAAGGCTATCTGGTGGAGGAGGCGACGTGGCAGACAAGGGTGGACTGTGCACGGTACCTGGAGAAGGTCCAGGAGTTCTGGTCTTTACAGGGGGTGATGTAACGGATCATGAGGCACCTGATCTGTACATTACTTTGGATTAGGAGACGTTTGATCTGAACATTGCACTGATACAGAAAGCATCAAACCTGGGAAGGTTGGAAGTATGAAATTTGCCATACTGAACCTGAATTGCATCTGCAGAATGACATTGGGCTTATGTGCGGCATGGATGGGGATTTGGTGGGATGGAGAATCTTTGCAAATGATGTGTTGATCGGTGCTTGAAAGAGCTTAACTGAGGAGATCCATGTTCCAAACAAGTAAGGCATTATTTAGGGGAGAATGTCGCAGCCCTGAAGGGCAGTTGCATCTTCTATAAAAAATATTGAATAAAGGAAACTTGCTTGCTAAAAAGAAACATTACTTTATTAAAAATATTAAAAGCAGTTGGGATTGGAAATATGAGCTCAGCCAGTGAACTCAGTATGGCATTGATGTTGTTCTAGGCCCTTTCCTGGTCCCAGACTCTGCAGTTGATGTTAAGCGTCATGGGAACAGTTGTACGAGAATATGTGGCAATGACGAAACATGGCGGTCAGGTTTGGGGATGGGCTTCTGCAGGGCTTTCCCTAGTATGGTCAGTAACATGGCTCTTACTGCCCAATTCGTTCATTACTTATTGGTGCAAACCCGCCAGTTACAATTTGGGTGTGTGGCTGGAGGTGGGAGGGTATGCCTCATTGGTGATGGAGCACCATATTCTGGACAATGTCACTGTCGAGATTTTAACCAGATGGATCCTCTTGATAGTATCAGAATTAGGGGTGTCAGAAGTTTGGCATGAATGCTGGCTAATCGCTAGTTCAATACTATTTTATTTTATATTAAAATTAAGTTTAGGTTTGGTGCAATATGCGTTTGCCGCTGAATTACCAATTTGAGGATCGTTGTGGGAGTTTCTGGCGGATAGCTGATGAATCCGTTACCATCAATTCAAATATGGTTCTGCTGGCTAATTCAGAGCTCTGGTGACTCATGCTGAGGATGCTTGAAGTTCTATCTAAATATAGATTTATATACAATTGACTGACAACTTGTGCTGAGGATGGATTGACCTAATTTGATATTAAGTGATCAGATGAGCAGATTTGGAGGAATCGCTATAATTAATGAATGAATAAATGAATTGATGATCTGATAGAGTTTTGGCCTGGATGGCTGAGGGGTTTCAGAGATGCAGTAGCCTAGGGTATAAATAGCTTTTCTTCCCTCCAAATAACCATCTCTCTTTCGCCTATTTTCTTTTAGTTGATAGTAGTTTGGCAGCTAGATTAAAAGGAAATGGGATAGGAGATCCCTGATGTTGTTGCAAGGTGACGCGCCTGGAGTGTCTGGCACTACCAGCTCCAATAATAGCCCCTATGAGGAATAGGTGGAAACTGGCCTACAAGCCACCAACGATGGCAGTGCTGGCCATCAACCCTGTGGGGTGCAGTATGAGAGTGCCTTGGCCGCCCAGGATGGATCAGGACTCGCTGAGGCATGCCCAGATGGGTTGGAGAAGGATCAGGATGGTGCAGCAGCTCAGGAGTACCTTGGCCGCCCAGGATGGGGGCAGGACTCGCTGGGACACAACGCAGGCCCTGGGGCTAAGATGAAGTTGCTGGTCTGCTGTGCTGGCGGGTTGGACGCAGACTCCAACAGGGTTGGTATGCCTATTGAGGCGAAACAGCAAAGGGCCAACCAGTCTTCATACTGGTTGGCCTGGAACACTAATGGAGCCCATAATCAATTTTGTGACATTTGTTCTTACTACAGGGGGCTTCGTTAGTGGGTTGCCTGAGTAGTTGGAGTACAGGTTAAGACCCAGCGCTCCTTTGGGGATGGTGCTGGGGTAGGTATTGACCCACTTCGAGGTGGGCCACACTGGAGGATACCATCTGGTTAAGTGGGGGCAATGTTGATTTTTTACCAGATGGATCCTCCTGATAGTATCATAATTAGGGGTGTTGGTTAGTCAGGCGTGATTGCCAGCTAATAGCCTAGTTCAATACTATTAAATTCTATATTATTAATTTGAGTTTAGGTTTGGCAGAATCTGCGTTCACTGCTGGAATACCAATTTGAGGTTTGTTGTAGGAGTTTCCAGTGGAAAACTGATGAATTCATTTCCATCTATTCAAATATGGTTTTGCTGACTAATTAGGAGCACTGGCGACTCATGCTAATGATGCTCGAAATTCTATTTAAGTATGAATTTATATTCAATAAACCATTGACTTGTGCTGAGGATGGATTAGACTAATTTAATATTTAGTTATCAGATAAGCGGATCTGGAGGGAATCGCTATGTTGAATGAATGAATAAACTGATGATCAGATAGAGTCCCAGACTGGACGGCTAAGGGGTTTCAGAGGTGCAGTAGCCTAGGTATAATTAGTTTATTAATTCCTTCCAAATAAACATCTCTCTTTCAACTACTTTCTTTTAGGCGATAGTAGTTTATCAGCTAGATTAAAAGGAAATGGGATTAGAGATCCCAGACGTTGCTGCAAGGCGACGCGCCTGGAATGGCCACCACTGCCAGCTCCAATACTAGCCCATAGGAGGAACAGGTGGGAACCTGGCCAACTGGCCACCAACAAAAGCACGGATGGCCATCAACCCTGCGGGGTGCAGCGCGGGAGTGCCTTGGCCGTTCAAGATGAGGGAAGGGCTCGCCAGGGCAGCCCAGATGGGTTGGCGAAGGGTTGGGATGGTGGGGTAGTGCAGGAGTGCCTTGGCCACCTAGGATGGGGGCAGGACTCGCCAGGGCACACCACAGGCCCTGGGGCTAAGGTGAAGTTGTTGGTCTGATGTGTTTTTGGGTTGGATGTAGACTCCAACTTGGTTGGTACGCCTATTAAAGCGAAACTGTAAAGGGCCAACCAGTCTTAATACTGGCTGTCCTGGCACACTAGCGGAGCCCATGGTCGATTTTGCAACACTTACAAAATGCATTGCCTCCCTCAGAGCCCACCAAACTACCCTCCCAGGCAGGGTGTTGCTGGCCAACTCTATGCTCCTATCTAAATTCTGGTTTGTGGCCCATGCTATTGCCTTTTCACCATCTTTCTTCACCTCATTATACGCCCTCCTGCAAGGGTGGCATTGGTTAGGCCGCCCACCGCCAGTGCGCCTGGATGTCATGTTTGGCCCTCGCCATAGTGGTGGTATGGACCTGCTCAACTTCGAGGCCCATGCCACAATATAATTGGCACCTGTATTTCTGCAGTCACCAACCTCACACTCCAAGACTAACACTGGTTACGCGTAGCCCAAACCAACTTTTCCCATGCCCTAGCCCTCACCAATCCTACCCACCCCCATTCTCAGTTAAGCTATCTTGTCTCACATCCCTATGCTGCGGGCCCACATGGGACGTCACCCCACTTCAAAAGAATCCTCCTCTCCATGCAGAGTGCTGAGTGGAGAATTAGCTTCAGTGGGCACACCACCCAGAGGGGTTTTCTTACTCCCCGCTTCACAGGAAGTACAAGGCCAAGCCGTTCTGAACAGTTTGATACCCAGGAGGTCCCCTATCATGGCCTGAGTGGATAGTTTGAACATGTTGGACATCTCCTACTTCCTAGAAACCCAGAAAGCCATCTGTAAGTATACCCATCACCTTCTTTTGCAGCCACAAGCTCAATCCCATGTGTGGCGCTGCATGAAATGGGTATACCATACTGGCGAGTGATCCAACGCATCACACTCCTAATGTGTTGTGTGTAACCAATATGGGACTTTGGTCCACCGCCTGGAAGGATGCCCACCATCAAAAGTGATATGGCGCGAGGTTCAGCGTCTCCTTTGCTAGGAGCAAACACAGACCTTCAGCCTCTCTAGGAACGTCTTCTCTTTGTCCTTAATTGCCCTATTCAACCTTCCCTCTGAGACTTAGTGGTAGCAATAGCTATGTGGACTATCCACACGGTTGTCTTGGATGCCTTTTCAGGCTATACTCCCACCCTCCAGGAAGCTATACGCCGATTCCAGTCGCACCTTAAGGACCACTTTCAAGCATGGTTGCTTGGTTATCTACCATCCCTTCAACGACAGTTGGTCTCGTCCTGGTTCCCAGTATGGTTCATCACTTCAGAACCTTTCCTTCATACGTGCTCAATAGCAGTGCAAGCCTCTAACCACAATATTCCTCTTCCTTTATTTAGAGTTCCAGCTGGCAACAGGAGACAGCATTAGCTTCTCTAGGGTTCCCCTCAGCGTATATAGTGCTTGATTATTTAAATATTGGAAGTGTCCGTCTCATGGTTGTCCTTCCCAGAATAAATTAAAAATTCTGACAGCATCCATCCGTGCAATCCTATGCTATTCCTTAAGGGTATGTTTCCCTTAGTCGTCCAGAACCTTTTTGGTTGTTCCTCGTGCCCAGAGCCTGGAGCAAGGTGCTTTCCTTTGAATTAATAGGTTATTGCCTTTCAGTCATGATGGGAACATAAACAAATATTTTAAAAGGTTTAACTTCACTGTGGAATTGACATCATATTGGCGGAATGTGAAACTGTTGCTTTCTACTTTTGACATTGAGAGCACCAATCAGGTCACCTGTTACCTCCAAAATAGTTCCATATCTTATCAAGAGGTAAAAGAGACTGTGCTCCATCTGTTTGGGGGCGCGTCTAAGATGGCGCAGCGCAAGGCCAATTTTCTGACCATACAGTTTTTATAAGAACGAGTCCCTGGTGGAATTTACAAAGCAATCCTTATCTGAAGCTCATGTGTTGGTAGGAGCCAATTTTTAACCACTGAGGATGTAGGAATAGTCATGATGGCGGCAGTCAAACCATATGTGTACTTCATAATGCTATGTCTCACATACTGGATGAAGATGTGGGGCTTCTTCAAATCATTTACACTTTGCATCATCTTTCAGCCACATTCAGTGCTCCCAATATGGAGAGGAAGGCCCCTGCTCTGCCACAGCATACTCCTCAGGATATGGACAGCAACGACTCAGTGGTAATCCGCTGGGTAATTTTTGTATACCATATTTATTGGCAGATCCTTTCCTCCCTCCTTACGCACAAACGCCCTGTCCCCGGCCTAAAAATACTTTGTTAAACATTTAACCCGCCCATTAGTCGAAAACTATAGATGGGAGCCATTTATGAATTCTTGTTTCTTGTGCGGACAAAAAGGGCATTATGAGCTAACTGTCCAGGCAATCAGCAGGTGCATGCAGTGCCATCTGTTATGATCAAGCAGGGAAAAGCTCAAGCGGAGTAGATATGGGAAGCTCTACCTCCTTTTATTCGAATTTAATTGTCCCTAACAATTCCCAAGAGTCTCTTTGCACTGGGCCCAGGACCCAGTCCAATGACTTATTATACCAACAACTTCAGGCGGATACCTCAGCCTTCATTCAAGAGAGAAACTATCCCCTTTAGGCTCTGAGTTCCTCCAAGGTGTGCAAAAACTGTATGCGTGGCAAATCCTTGAGCATAATGGCACAAGTGGTGATGTACTCTCAATGACGTTGCTTCCATAGTGAGGTTAACATAGACATTCCCGTTGAAAAGATCGCCCAGCAGTATCCTCACATTGATGCAGGTATATCATCTTTCCGTGGTAACAAAAAGCCCTAGGATGTTCACTTATAAACTACAATGGTTCTTCTTATTTGGAGTGTACCTAATGTGGTATTCTTGTTCAGAAGACAAAAATCTGAGCTATTATAGATACTGGTGCCCCAGTTAATCTAATCTCCACCAAGGATGTGGCTAAGCTTCTTCTGAAGAAGATGTGGATCACAGAGTAGTATACTGAACTGCGGGTAGCACAGAGCACTGTGTCCAAAGAAGTTTACAGCATGTTACCACTGATATTTGATTAAGTTAGGCCTGTAGGAATCCAGCTGAGGTCTCACTCGCTGGTGCTAAGCACCACTGGATTCCTCAATGGCTATTTAAATAAAATGTAAATACTAATAAAAAGCTGTTGTCTTAGGTTTTTTTAATAGTAAACGCGGGATAAGAAAGGAGGCAAACCATTTTGATATTCACCTGATCAGTATTTTAACTGTCTCATTGGTCAAAGGGAAATCAAGGATAAATTCAGAACGGCTTGTTACCATCTAAATTAGGAAACATGAAATTGTAGCTTATTGAAGCTCAGAATAATTGCTTCACTTCAGCTGTATGATGGAAGGGTATCATTATTGACTAGAACATACCCATGGGGTAATGACTTGATCAACTTCATCCAATCCCTGTTTGCTAATATTTTGCACTTGGGGACCCTCTCCAAGCCTATAAAAGGGGTGTGGTCCCCGCATAGGTGCTTTTATGGACCTGATTGGGGCTGGTGGAGTACCACCTGTTAGATGCCCCAGAATCTGCCACGTGGTCAAAGAAATATGAATACTCAATCTCATGGTTTTTGCCCAAGAAGAATCCAAAATTGTGTTACCCAGAATTTCTTGGTTTCACCAAGAATCAGCCAGAGTCTTTTAGCTAATACTATCATTCATATCATATAAATCTTCAAATTTAGTATTTCAAATGAGCAAATGGCTGACATTTCCCCTTTTTGGATGAATTTGACCCAAAACAAAAATTTATTTCTCAGCTGTGATGGTAAATGTCTGACATCACCCCCTTAGAATGTTGGGGGGAGAATAGGGCCATAAGAATCGCCCATGTACTTGATTAATAGTAATCCCAGTAACCAAGGATTTTATGGAGTACTCATTGCCTCTTTTGTAGGTGATGGTGAAGAGAGCCTCCAAAATTGATCCAAGCTTACCGCTTCCAGGAGTGAAGTAATTATGGTAGTATATTACCATGTAAGACACTTGAAATGAAGGCAGGGGAGCCCAAAGCTTATTCGCAGCTTGTCCTTCTTTAGTGACCATTTTAGCTAGTTTTTTCATAGCTTCAGATTGGAGCTGGATGATGCGCTGAGTTAATCTTCACATACCTTTTTCATGTTCCTCAACTCTATAAGAAATTACATATTTATCTAAGAGGTCAGGTATTCCTGGTTCTCCCATACAAGACATGGAATTGAGACATTTATAAATGCAGTGATAGCTGATCAGGTATGCCATAAGAGCATTGGGTAGGATTTGATCCCAGCGAAGAGGATCATGGGAGGCCATTTTTTGAATAATGGAAACTAAGGTTCCATTTTCTCTTTCCACGGTCCCATTTGTGGATTGAGTGTATGGAGCTGAGAAAAGTTGTTGGGACCCATGGATATTGCCAGGATTTGACTACTCTGGAGGTAAAGTTCTTATCATTATTGCAGAGTAATACTTGGGGACAGCTGTGACGAGTAAAGATGTGTTGATGTAAAAACGTGGCTGTGGCTTTAGCCGTTTGGGCAGGGAGAGCCACGGCTTCAATCCACTTAATGAAGTGGTCAATTGCTACTAGGATAAATCTCTTTTCACTAGTAATCTGAGGAAGGTGACCTATTATAATTAAACTGATGGTGTGGAACGGTTGTTGAGGGGTAGTTGGTTGATGCTGGTATCTATTCTTGAAACTGGATAGCTTCTTACATGTAAGGCAAGCTTCCAAGACTTCAACATTAGTTTTTCATCATTTCATTCCAATAGTACTGATCTTTAATCCACTCATAAGTTTTTTCCCCTACATGATCTAGGTTGGAATGAGCTTCTAGGATAGCAGGTACGCGTTCTGAGGGCTGAAAGTAAGGTAGCCAGTAGCCCTCAACTACTTATACAACTTCCCGTTATCCACTTTTGTGTTATGGGAGTGCCGGGCTAACATCTTCTGGACAAGCTCATCCTCATCATCCCATTCATTGGGGGTCATTAAGAGGTCATGTAACCTCTCCGCCTCACTATTATCCAAGTGTAGGAATGGTAGACGAGTCAACCCATCAACTTTCATGTGACGGGTCCCAGCATGGTGTTCAATCTTCATGTCGTAATGCTGGAGCTTTAGAGCCCAGAGAGCTAACCGGCAAGTAGGATCCTTCATATTCTGTAATTACTTCAATGAAGCGTGGTCCATAATTACTGTGAAGGTGGTCCCATATAGAAAAGGGTGGTACTGCTTTAAAGCTAACAAAACGGCAAGGCACTCCTTCTCAGCTACGCTATAGTAGCGTTCTGCTTTTAAAAGCATTTTACTGAAATAAGATACTGGATGATAAACACTGTTTTCATCCAATTGGGCTAAGATGGCCCCAACAGCATAGTCTGAGGCATCAATAAACAAGATGAAAGGTTTAAAATCTGGGTGCTGTAGGACCAGGCGTTGTTGCAGCAGTTGGTTCAACATCTCAAAAGTGGCTTTTTGTTCAGCACCCCAATGAAAAGTGATATTTTGGTTAATAGGCGGACAAGGGAGTCGCTGAGTTGGATGTGCTTAGGAATGAACTGATGGTAATACCCCAAAATCTCTAGAATTACCTAAATATCCTGTAAATTTTTAGGGTGAGACATTTTAGAGATTGCTTTGACCTTTTACTGTATGGTTGAATTCCTTCTTGGGAAATGGAGTGGCCAAGAAAATCCAATTCTTTTAGTAGAAAGGTACACTTTAGGGTTGGGACCATCTAGTACTAAAAAAAGTACACTTTGACTTCGTTTTGATACCCAAATCAAAGCCAAATGTTATTTTTTGAAAAAATACAAAAAAACAACCGCTCAATTGAGCCAAAACTTACTGATGTCAATGCAATTGACGCCTGCTTCCCCATCTTGAGGAGGTGATGCGCCACCATCTGGCATCTTTTGGCCACCACTGAAGCGCGCCTGGGCTGGCTCTCCTAGCCCTCCCAACGCTATTGGGCGTTATGATTCCCTCAGGATTTGGCCCACCACCTCGCCAGCTCTTAGGCGGTGCTCCGGAGCCCTTTAGTGCTCCCATGGAGAAATTTGTGTTTTGGCCTCTGGGTCAAATATGGGAACCTTTTCTCATATGCAAGTGCAGCCATCATTGAGATGGCCATGGAAGTTTTCAAACCCGCCAGCTTTGTTGGCTTCCGCCCCTTTAAGGGATACTTTGACCTCAGCTTCCACTTGGAAGCTGATGCAGCAGCAACAGCCAAGCTGCCATTAATCTTTAAAAAAATTCCTTTGCCCACTGTTCACACCTAGCTCCCAGATGAGGCCACTTTAGTGGTCCAGTTCTCCAGGTTGCCCTCTTTCCTTTCCCCTGAACGCCTCCTCCATGAGCTCACGGAGGGTTTGGCTGTTTATGGTGCAGACCCCATGTTGCAGTTTGTGGTTCCCAATAGAGCGGATCAGTTGGCAGGGCCTTGTGCCTTTGCAACGATCTGCACATTTCATCACAATTCTCACCTCGCAATTCCCCCTGCACCGTGATCAGATCCACCCCTGATCACCCATTCTGGGGCGCGCATCAAAAATGGCCATGCCATTTGCCCCTTATGCTTTGAGCTTAACCACTTGAAGTGCAAGTGCCCCACAGTTGCTACTTCCACTGCATCCACCGCTCAGGGCTCAGGTGCCGCCCTGGTAGCTGCCTCGCCCCAATTTTTTGAATGGGGCTCAATCATCCTGCCCCCAACGTCAGGGAATTCTGGTGCTGCTTTGAAAGCAGCAGCCAATCAAAATTTACAAAAATTTTAAAAATTTTGAAAATTTGACCAGATTATGGAATCCTGAGTTGATGGCTGAATCAGTTTCAGCTGAGCTGCCATGGTTGACAGCACGTGGCCAATCAGCTCCAGCCACAGCCCCAATTCCTGTGGCTGGCCCAGCGCTGGCCAAATCCAATCCATTCAAGGCTCTCAAATGGATTGAGGAGGATGGACGGCCATGCCACGTGAAGCGCAATTTTGCTTTGGAGGAGTTCTTTGTTGACCCTCCCAAATCGCGTTCCCGCCATTTACATCCAAAAAACGGGTTTCTCATTTATAAATGTATTAATGATATGGCAGTTGCAGCTGCAGATGCCCTGGCCAAAACCCTCCTCCGCCAGCAACTCCATGGGGCAATGGAGTCCCTTGTTGAGGGTATTTCTATCCCCAAGTTTACTTATGATTTTGAGGAAGATGCAAAGTATGAAATTGAGGATCTTGCTTTTGGTGCGAGCCATTCTTGCATTGATGCAGCAAAAACTTCTCTTTTGACCCCAATTATCCCCAAACCCAATGGCGCATCAAGTCATTTACTTGTGTGCCAGCTCTCATCAATTTTTCTGAGCATCAACTTGCTCAATATGTTGAGGCGATGGACACTTTGGCCTCATTAATGAAGAAAACCCCCAAATATACCTCCTTATGCCCCATGTCGCTGATGCTCCCACCCCAATGCTGTCCGCCATGGTCCACCAGCTAAAGCGGGCGCCAGAAAAAATTTTCCCCAAAGCCTCCTCGCCATCTGATATGGCTTCCTAGGCTGATAACCTAGGGGCTATATTAGGAATTTTTTTAATTTATAATAATCCCTTTGTTTAACCCATTTTCAAAATAAAGATGCGTGGCGGCTCCCCCTTTTGGGTTGGGCACCACTAGTACTAAAAAAAGAGGGTACACTTTGAGGGTTTTAACTTAATATTAGACTTACGTAGCTGTTGAAACACCACCTTAAAGTGATCAAGATGTTAATTGAAGTTTTTAGCGAGCACCATGGTGTCATCAAGATAGATGATGACACAAGTTAACTTGAGATCTTGCAAGATGTGATCCATCGCATGCTGGAAAGAGGCAGGTGCGTTGCACAACCATTGAGGTAATCATATGGGTTGGAAAAGACCCACACTGCAAATAAGTGCACATTTCTCCTTATCCTGAGTATAAAGGTCCATTTGTCAATAGCCACTAGCCAAGTCCATCGCAGAAAAGAAGTTAGATCTGGAGTTTTGTTCTAGGCCATCATCAATGTGGGGGATAGGATAGCTATCCTTTTTGTGAGTTTGTTTAATTTGCAGTATTCCATGACTATCTGATGACCTCCATTTTACTTTTTAATGTAAACGGGGGGAAGACCAAGGGCTTTATGATGGAACTAGTAACCCCACGTCTAGTAACTGCTGGAGCTCCTTCCTCATCTGCTGCTCTTCCACCTTTGACTTGCGATAAGGTTTGTACCCAATATGATGGGCATCACCCAAATCAGTGAAGTGACACCTGCCCTTCATGTGGCCATAGTCATCATCAGATTTGGAGAATATATCGCTAAAGTCATCTAATAAAGTATAATATTTTTCTAGCTCATCTGGGGTCAATTTATCTGAGATATAGACGTTGGGCAAGGTACATACTAAGTTATCCATTGGCAACCCCAAATCCGTCATTGAACCAATGGAGTGATTTTTAAATGTCCTCCACGGGGATTAAAAACCCTCTGCCAATCTCCTGGTGTTTTCTTATGATTATGTCCTTGCTGGTGAGGTTTCTCAGCAGAATAGGAATAGGCCTCTGGTAGGCTGGGTCTAATTCCCAACTAATATCTGAGGCTCCAGGGTGCTAATGTCCTCAAGACTTATGAGGTGCAACAAACAGTGGTGTGGGATTTTAGAGTATTTTTGTGTCAACCACTCGTTGTTCACCAGACTTAATCATGGCTTCATATGACGCATAGAAAGGTATTCCGTCCCTAGCATCTTTGAATCAGGCAATCTTTTGGCATTGTGGCCAGAAGTGGATAACGCAAAGTCATAGCCAAAAAGAGATATTCCACCAGGAAAGAGTATTCATGCTTGCTAGGTTCTTTATTGGATATGACTAAAGGGACTTCATAGTTGAGTAATGAGAGGAACTTTGCTTTATGTTAATTATTCACTTGTACTCAATCATAAACTGGGTACCTATGAGCTATCATAAGTGTTGTTGTCCAAAGCCACTTCAGGGGCTGATAAGATAATCTTCCCAATATGAATGGTAAGGTAAGAATATGCCCCAATGGCGCGATTGTTATTAAAGCCAGCAGTTCCAAACTCTTGATTGTACTCCAAATCAAGCTCAGCTTTATCTTTTTGAGGAGCTTAGTAGAATTATGTTAACTGGGGAGTTAGTATCCAGGATGGCCATTACCTGGACTTTTTGAATGACCACTTAAACCTTGGTGAGTGTTCCCCCAAAGTTAGGAGACAAAGCCAAGACCTCCTTGAGCTGGAAAATGGAAGTTGATTTATGAGCAGTCTCATGGTATTTATCCAGGATGAACATAAGGTATTGACTCGCTGAAGAGGTTGAATTAGGCCAGCCAAGAACTTATCCCCATCGCTGGTAGTTATAATAACGTTTGGGAACCCTAATATTTATTTGAGATAGGTTATCTCAGTATGGTTGTTTCATCAACACCTTCAGCGTTCAATTAATCAGGGACCTCCACTTCCATGGGAGCTCCCAATAAATAGTAGACTACATCATCACCCCCTCAGATTCATCCCGAAGGGTATTCTCCTCTTCTGGTAAGGCTGCAATTGAGGTAGGGGCGACGGCCACAGGAGAGTGGATAGCCTTAGGACGTTCATTTACCAGCTTAGCTGGAAGGGAAGGCACAGTGGCTTTGGTAAGCTTATGTGGGAGTATGGTATTGGCTACCTTATATGGTTTTGCATTATAGGAGGGAATGATATCATATGTGAATCGTACTGAGGAAGCAGGTTTCACTGGGGTAGGTAAAGTTGTGCTAATCCCAACTGCTCTATAGGTGAAAGCTCTTCAACGATTAGAACTGAAGATTTCACCTCAGCTTCCTTTATAGTTGCACAGGAATGAAAATAAGCAACAATTAACAGAGATTCCTTTATGTCACAGATGTTTTTAAAGTACCGTTTCAAAGAAATGATATGCCTGGTGAGAGAGGGTTGAGAAGCTATCCCAGTTAACATGTCTGCAATAGCATCATCCGGGGTTAGCATGTTAGCTGTTGATAATCTTTGCGCAAGTGAGGTGATATTACTCGGCAAAGGCAGCGATTGGTTCACCCTCATAGATGCTAAGGCGCATAAAGGCCTATTTGTCCCTGTTAAGACTCTGCTTTGAACCAAATTCAGTTGTGAGAGCCCCTTTCACCTCTACCCAGGTATGCAGATTTTCCATGTAAGATACTATCATTTCTTGTGCCAAACTTTTTTAATCATGGAAGAATGTGTCAAATTTTTTGCTTATCAGTGGAATCATGCATAGCAGATTTGTATACATACAAAAAGGAAGCAATACTCCCTTCACCAGGGGTGTACTTGAATTTTAGAGGGAGTTTTAAGGTGCTCTGCTCCAGATCATTAAGATGAGATAATGCGCTGATGAATTGCTGTTCCAAAGCAACTATCCGTACTTCAGTGCAAAGAGGAAGAGTTGGAGGGTTATCACTTTAAAAGCCTCCATTTTTGAGTATTTTTGGTGTACATGGTAACCCCTGTAGTGAGCACCACTTTTTAGGAATCCAGCTGAGGTCTCACTTGCTGGTGCTTCATACCACGGGATTCCTCAATGGCTAATTAAATAAAATGTAAATACTAATAAAAAGCTGCTGTTTTTAAGATTTTTATTAGTAAACGTGGGATAAGAAAGGAAACGAACCCTTTTGATATTCACCCAGTTAGTATTTAAACTGTCTCGAGGTTAAAGGGAATTCAAGGATAAATTTTGGAATGTCTTGTTACCATCCAAATTAGGAAATATGAAATTGTAGCCTATTGAAGCTCAGAATAATTGCTTCACTTCAGCTGTATGATGGAAGGGTATCATTATTGACTAGAACATACCCATGGGGTAATGACTTGATCAACTTCATCAAATCTTTGTTTGCTAATCTTTTGCACTTGGGGGACCCTCGCCAAGCCTATAAAAGGGGGTAGTCCCCGCATAGGTGCTTGTATGGACCTGGTTGGGGCTGAGGGTTTATCACCTGATAGATGCCCCAGGTTCCACCGCATGGTCAGAGAAATTCAACTTCTTGATCTCGTGACTATTGCCTGAGAAGAATAAAAAATCATGTTGCCCAAATTTCGGGGTTCTACTGAGAATTGGCCAGGGTCTTTTGGTCAATGCTATTGTTTGTATCATTTAAATCCTTAAATTTAGTATTGTAAACGTGCAAATGGCCGATATTCACTTTTTGGCTGAGTTTACCCCAAAAACTATTCTTATTTTTAGCTGTTAGGGCATGTGTCTTACAAGGCCTTCCACTCCAGCGGTAATTCTGCCAAATAGTAACTATGATATTCTGATTGTTGCTGCATTTATGAGGAGATTTGGAGCCATGGTCAATATGGCGGGTGAAACCATTAGTACTTTGGGACAACAGATCCCCATTTACTTTACCTCTAGCGGAATCCCAAAAGTTTCGTTCCTCTCCAGCCAGATCAATTTAGCATATAGTGATGGAGTGTTCCTTTCTGATATAGATGAAAAAAGTGGAGAACCAGAGCCCACACCAACAAGATTTACAAGTATAAAAGTATTCCTCTACAAGCTGCAAGAACTTTGAGCATACCTTCTGGGCATCAGGTTATAATAGGGACTGAGCTCAATAATAGCTTCGAAGAGTTTTATGGGAAAATTGTGGGGCCCCACCAGCAATTGCGAATTGAACCCCATGTGGCTTCAGGGCTGCTGTTGCTAAGAAATGGGGAAGTGAGGGTATTGCTTGTGAACCTAAAGAAAGAGTCAATAATGATTAGGGCATCAAGTGGTAGCTTATCTTCACTTAGCCCCTATTGATGAGGTTCACTGTATTCATGACTTTGGATCATGGGATTACCTCAGCCTACCAGTAAATTCATCATTCATAGTAATGGCACTGGTTCCATAGAAAGCTCTAACTGGATTGTCGGAGCATTAGAAAGATAGGGCGATGGCTTTATTAGGTATTATCATGATATTTTCGCCTCTGATTACCATGATTTGGGATGTGCTCGAGGGGTGGTGTATTAGGTAGACATGGGATATCACCCCTCCCCCATTTGTTCACGGCCTATTCAGTGCTCAAAGGCGGCAGAAGAGGTTGTCTCCAATGAAGTAGACAAATTGATTGAACAAGGGATGTTAGAGCCATCTAAGAGTCCATGTGCATCACTGGTGCTTATTGTTAAAAAAGATGGCACAAACCAGGTGACCATTGACTATCAAAAGCTTTTTAAGGTTATGAAGAAAGATTTCTACCCCCTTCCATGGATTGATGATGCGTTAGATTGACTTTCTGGGGCTAATTATTTTTCTGCCATGGATTTGATATTGAGGTGCTGGTAAATCAAATTGCTAGTGGCAGAATGTAAGAAAAGTACTAATTTCTCTATGAAGGGGTTATCCAGTTTACACGTATGCGACATGGTTTGTGCAACGCCCAGTTATATTCCAGTGTTCTATGGATAAAATATTGAGTGAATTGAAGATGTCCTCCCTTGGGTTGGGACCATCTAGTACTAAAAAAAAGAAGATGTCCTGCTTTTAGTTTACTTTAATGATATCAATGTGTTCTCATAAATACTCACAGAGCATCTTGACCACCTGGAACAAGTGTTACGCTGACTCACCAATGCTAGTATCAAAATCAAGTCTTGGAAGTGTCATTTTACTAAAGAGCAACTGGAATAAATTGGGTTTATGGTAGGCTCAAAAGGGTTTAAACTGAAGCTGGCGAAGGTGGAAGCTATAAGCAAGATGACCCAGCTAGGTAATAAACGAGATATCCAAGTGTTTTTGGGGAAGTCAGTTGCTACTTGCAGTTCATTCCTAACTTCAGTTGTATTGGGGCACCGCTCTTTGATTGTTGGAGAAAAAGACCACTTTTGACTGGATGGAATGATTCCAAAATGCTTTTGATGTCTTATGAACTGCATTGGTGAGAACATCCATTTTGCAATACTACAACTTTGAAAAAAATTATAGTACAGATGGATGAATCTTTTCTGCCACAGGAGCAGTATTATCTCAGAAGGATGATGATGGAGTAGAGCACCCTGTTGCGTTTTGTAGCTGAAGCTTAAACTGTCATGAACGGAATTACACCATGACTGAGTGGGAGTGCTTAGCGGTGATTTATGCATATAAACAGTTTTGAGTATTTCTCCATAGGGTAAAATTTAAAGTGGTAACGGATCATGCATCTTTGCGCTAGCTGCATAATCTCCGTGAAACTGAAGGATGGCTCACACTATGGCGTTGAAAATTTAAGCATATGATTTTGAGATTGTACACTGTCTGGAAGCAAAACATCAAAATTCAGACTATATTTTATGGCTACCAATGGTCACTATTACATTGGATTTGGCTGACATTATGTATGGAAGATGGAGGTGGGCTAATACCATGATGAGCCGCCACAAATGATCAAAGTTCTAGATGGGCTTAAAAAGGACACCATTTTTAGTGATAGGGAATTATATAAGCAGATTAAAGAATTAGCACTGAGTTTCCCTAAACCCTCTGCTAGACCAGTAATTATTATGGATTCTCATTGGGTGGTAGGACATATTGGGTTGCGGAAAACGTTGGAGTTTTTGCAACCCAGCTACTATTGGGAAATCATGCATAATAACGTTCTGGAGATGGTTATCTTTTGCCATCAATTTCAAATGGAGAAACCTTTCCACAAAAAGACCACATACCATCCAGCTAAGCCCAGTTTGCATGGCATGCCATTTCTCTTGATGTAGTGAGGCCCTTGCTAACTGGCTCAAACTAATCTAAGTACATATTTGTAGCATTTGATTTGAAGATATGGGTGAAAGCCAGGGAGATTAATGATTTGGGGGCGGTCACCACCACCAAGTTTATTATGGAGTATGTCATACAGCAACATGGCTGTCTGAAGTTCATCTTAATGGACAATGGAACCAATTTCATTTCACATATCATGCCCAAGTTGAATGAATTGATGGCAATATACGGAGTTTTGACTACACCACACCATCCAATATCCAATGAAATGGTAAAACGGGTTGATGGAACATTGGTAAACAACTTTGTAAGCATGTGAAAGATTGACCCTCGTAATGGAGTACCATCCTACCCACAGCTGTCTGCATATAATAAACACTACCACTCGTCCACTGGCAAGAATCCTTTCCAACTGCTCTATGGTAGATATCTGGCTTTACCTACCCTTCTTTACTCCTGTGTGGAGGATACTGGTGGCATAGAACTGCAGCGTTATTTGACCAATCTAACAAAGATGCTGATCAAACTAGAAATGGAAGCATATTCTACCAGTTTGGCCAAGAAGATTAGTGATCAGGCGGCTGACTAGAGTGGATGTAGCGGACTCCTGCAGTTTGCTGTAGGAGATCATGCCTTGTTCCACGACCAACATGGATTTAAATGGAAAAAAAGCTAGCTAACATTTATACTGGGCCATTTGAAATAATAGAAAAGACTGATATAAATGCCTACACCATTAAGGAACCTGCATGTGGTCAGATTATCAGCTGAGTTCAAGCGAAGTTTCTTCAAGCATACAAGCAATAGGAGCGTATCATCCAGTCAAAGGGTTAATGTTGAGAATTTGAGATGACTGGACAATAAGTTACACATTCTGGCAGATCAGAAATTAGAGTCAAGGCGAGCCTTGAGATTGATTGGAAAGTTATACTGATATGAAGAAATTAATCAAAGTATTGTATTTTGGAAGATTGAGGGAATTATACCAAAACCTCAAGATAGAAAAAAACTCCTAAAATGGAAAGAATATGAGATTAATAAGCAGAAGGGTGTAATTGACCTAGAATACTGAGATAAGAGTTGAGCGGAATAATGAGAGGGGAGGTTTTTTGTGGTCTTTAGATAAGCTCTGCAGTTTATTATTACAATAAAAGCATCGATTGGGGAAATTTCTCCATATTTTATATATCAATTTTTATTGAGGATTGGCAATCTGCATATTGACTGTTCTGTTGCTCAGTGGCTAATACCTTATGCAAAACAACTCTTCAGATTTAATCTGTATTGTTAAAATAACAACAACCCTTTTACATTACCTTAAATTCTCTTTTTTTTGCTTATTATCCAAAATAAGGCCCATTTTCATATGCCTGGACTCCCATTGTGAGTCACATTTCTTTAATATATAAATTTGAATCTATAAATCCAGCATTCTTGGCAAGGGAAAGAATTAATGACTTTGATAACGCTACATTGGCATTTTCATGTTGTGACCAAGATGTTGCGACATGATAAGCACGAGCCAGCCATGATCCCTGAAGTCATGTAGCATGAATGTCCAGAAAAAGTGAGGATTGGTTATGCGCCATTGAGCGCAACACTGTAAAAGACCACCAGGTGACAGAGGCCAGCGGCGCATGAACGCCCGCTGCACCTCAACATGTTGGGGTGCATCTTGAGTTTTATCGCTTTTATACCATATATTTAGGAATGACTTGAACTTAATGAGATTTGAGCTTACCTTTTTGGTATTGTTTGTAATGTTCATTTTGGTATTAAAACGCAAATTATTGACTAAACAATTAAGATAACTCTCTTTTGGCATTGTTTTTTATTATGTCAAATAGCAAGTGAGGTCTTGGGAACTTCAACCGTTAAATATGTGTCCTTAGAGGTGAAAAGGTGGGAAGATCTCCCCATGGAGGATTTGACAACCACGACCATAACTGGTGCATAATAAAGGGTGCTAAGAGGAAGCAACAAGCCCAAATGGAGTCCTGTTTTCTTTAATTTAATTTAATCTAATTTAATTTATTGCAGGGAAGGCTGACCAGGGGATGGACACTTCTGAATGTAGACACAAAAGAAAACTAAACTTAGTAACAGGAAGGCACCCCAGAGAAGCGATGCTATCTCTTGTTGCCAGCGGGAACGCCACTATGGGGAGGAGGAGGGAACGTGTAAAGGGGCCATAGCCACAATTGAACACGTGTGGAGGAAAGGGTCTGAGTTGATGAACCAAACTGGGAACCAGGAGGAGACCAGCTGACAGTGACGCAGTGGGAGGTACCCAAACATCCACGCCTGGAAGTGGTCCACAAATGGGACCAGAATCTGTGGACAGCTTCTTGGAGGGTGGGGGTGGATCCTGCGATGGCATCCAGGACAATTGTGTGGATAGTTCACATGGCGACTGCGACAACCAGAGCACGGAGGGAGGGTGGAAGAGGAGAGACCATAGATAAAGTAAACATATCCCTTGACAGACTGAAGGGATGTGCCTGGTCCTGGCCAAGCAGACGTTGAACTTCGCACCATATCGCTTTAGAGGTAGGGCACTTCTCCAGGCAGTGGAACAGCGTTCCATACTGGCCACACACGATGCAGGATGAGTGTAAAGCATTAGAGCGCTCAGCCGTATGGTACACCCTCCTCAGGCAGCACCACACATGGGAATGGATTTGAGGCTGCAACAGAGGGTGGTGTGCGAATTTCCAAATAGTCTTATGGGTTTCAAGGGAATAAGGGATGTCCATCATGTCCAGGTAGTCCACCCTGGATAGGACATGGGGCCGTGTGGGGATCAGGCCATCTTGAATGGGTAACCCCTGTACCTCCTGTGTGAACCGAGGAGAGGGGCGGCCTCTCTGGGCTGTGTGTTCATTTTTACAGATCTCCACTCAGCACTCCGCATGGAGAGGAGGATTCGTTTGTAGTGAGTTTCAGTACTGTGAGGACTTGTGGCCGATGGGTGGGAAGTCATATATTTCATCAAGGAGTGAGGTTCGATGGATTGTTAAGGCCCAGGGCGTGGGAGAAGTTGGAGTGGGCCGCGCGGGACCAGTGTTGGGAGGGGAGCTTAGGGGCAGTGACAGCCGCAATCCAGGTGCCCAGGATTTTGGCAGCATGGGCTTTAAAGTTGAGCAGGCCCATGCCACCATGACGACATGGGGCAAACATGATCTCAAGCCGCACTAGTGGTGGGCGGCCTGACCATAGCCACCCTTGTAGAAAGGCATACATAGATTTGAAAAAACCCGGGGAGAAGACGATTGCGTGGGCTCCAAACCAGACTTTGGAGAGGAGCATAGAGTTGGCTAAAACAACCCTGTCAGTAAGGGAAGTAGGGTGGGCTCTGAGGGAGGCGATGCGCTTCATCACGTTGTCTAGAATATGACTTTCCATTACTGCTGAGGCATACCCGCCTGCCTCCACCCACACGCTCAGATGGTGGACAGGTCCTATGGTAGGGCGTGGCACGAAGGGGAGCACAAGTGGGGCATTGTGGAGTGAGCAGTGAAGGCGAGCACGTGTGCGAGCAGATGGGCCAGGCTGGGCACTGGTTGCTGGGGCCCAGCAGGTTTGATACCAACCAAGGAGGGTAATTTGGTTTTGGAAGTGTTCAGTGCAGCATTAATTACCCGGGAATACTCCTGGATGAGAGCTTCAAGCGCGCGTGCATCTTGATTATTAGACACCCTGACCACACAATCATCTGCAAACGCCATCATCTTGACTGGGGCTTAACCTGGTGCATGGACCCCAGTGAGGCGGGCATTCACATTTCGAAGTAGTGGGTCAAGGATGAAGCTATATAAGAGTGGGCTAAGGGGGTCCCCTTGGTGTAGGCCCCTTTGAGGGCGGACTACTTCCGTGAGGAAGCCAGGGCCACGAACTTCCATTGTTGCAGATTCAGTAAGAATCATCACTCAGCTGATGAAGCGAGGGGTAAGCGGAATTGGTGGAGGCAGGCCCTGAGGTATTCCCAGTTTATTCTATCATGGGCCTTCTGTTGGTCCAAAAATACAAGTGCCCCAGAGGCCGTGGACTGGCATGCATTAGCCACAGAATGCACGTTGTCCCAAATCGACCTTCTGGGTATGAAACCGAAGTGTTCTGGGGAGTTGATGGCAGATGCTACAATCCCTAGACGGTTAGCCATGATTTTAGTTAAAAATTTTGTATCTATGTTAGTTAAAGAAATGGGGCGCCATTGGCTAGGTCTAGCTTATCCCCTTTCTTGAAGAGTGTGATGGTGAAGGCCTCTTGCCCTCCTGGTAGGAGGCGCATTTCTAGAAAGGCTCTGGTTAAGAGAGGCAAGTAACAGTGGGGATAAATATTTGAAGTACTTCTTATAGAACTCATATGGAATGCCATCAGGGCCTGGGCATTTCAGATTTGGTGCACCGCGGATGGTGGAACAGAGTTCATTTGGAGTAATCAAATTCATTAGCTCCAGGTATTGGGAAACAGTGCGGATGTGCGTGTTTTTGAGAAGTTTCGCCATTTTGGCTGGCTGAATTGGATCAGATCAGTACAACTCGGAGTAATATTTTTGTATTTTGATCGCCACTTTTGCCAGTTTATCTGCGACAGAATTATCCAACCTCCGCACCAGTGTGCAGGCCATGCTCTGGCGCGGTGTGAAGAATTATTTTAAAAAAATAAGTGTATCATGTGCTGCCTTCTGTAATGTGTTTGGCCCTGTACTGAACACAAACCCGATGTTTGTGTTGCCTTTCAAGCGCGTTGAGGTGGGCGGCTGCTTCTGCCCACTTCTGGCCCCAAGCAGGGCTGTAGCCCATGGCTGTGATGTTGAACTTCAGGTGTGCCAACTCTGCCAGTGCGTGCGAGATGACAGCTGATGTAGCTCTTATGCATCATGAGGAGAGGTGGTGAGCGTGGCGGATAGTATCCTCTTTGAAGAATGACCATGTGGAGATGGGGTCCGCGCAAAATGGTGTAACAAACTCTTTTGCCAAAGTCGCTGATTCCACCCAAGTGGAAAATCCTGGCGATGCAAGTTTGGGTGGGCAGAGTTTGCACCAATGTGGAGCCTTAGCCACTGTGATGGGTAAGTGGTAGGTTATCGAGACCAGCCGGTGGTTGGAGAAATTGATTTTTGATGTGTGGAAGTGGGAAATCTGAGATTGAAATTTCACCAGCGTGAGGATAAGGTCGATGTGGGACATGGACCTTAATTGGCTGTTGTGAACGTGGGGGCGCGTCATGTTCTTGAGTAGTGGAGCCTGCTGCAGCAGCGCATCTAGCAACCCAAGGGTGGCCTTTAGAACGTGAAGTTCTTCATGACCCTGGGGGGCGTGGGATGAGGAAGGCCAACAGTCTGTGGGTGTGTTTAGCCAACAGTTCATGTCGCCAACTACAAAAGGGTCAGGGGGTAACAGAAGGGATTTGACCAATGAGAAAAATATCTGACGCTCTTGTGCACAGGTTGGGGCATAAATGTTGATGATAGTGTGCGCCACGTCAGCCCATGAAAATGTAACAATGAGGACTCAGCCATCGAGGAAGGATTCAGATGATAAAAATTTAAAAAAATTGTTTTTCTGAACAAGCACCCCACAGTGCTCAGACCAGAAGGATAGGGAAGGGAGGAGCATGGCTTTCCAAGCATCCCCAGAACCTCGCGGAAAGTGGGACTCCTGGATGGCCAGGTTTTCCATGGGTAACTTTTTCTGTAAAAAACTCAGTTTCCTAGCCTGGGACAATGAGCCATGAGTCCAGCGATATTCAACATCCCTAAAGTGAAGGCTTCCCCCATCACACCTTAGGTGCGAGGGGGTGTGCACCTGGGCCCACCAGCCTCCTCTGGATCCCCACGGGCCTTCACAGTGGCGCGGGTGTTTGCAGCAATGCTATCTGTAGATTTGTTAATTTTAGCAGACAGGTTCACGTTGGCTTTTGCCTTTGCTTTTTGTTTTCCCGCTGTCAAACAAATTTTTTGTGGTGCGGATGAGTTTGGTGCACCAACATTCAAGTCAAAAAAAATTTTCAGGTATGTTGGAGACCAAGTCAATTTCAATTAGGGCTTGGTTGTAAATGTCAGGTGAGATTGAGTTGCCCATCAGATCCTCAGATTGGGTGGCCCAATTGGCTTGGGCCTCCCAATCTGATTGGTTAAGGGATTCCCAAGTTGCTTCTGCCGCGAAGGTTTCAATGTCCTCCTGGCGTTGGGAGTGTGGGATAGCAGAGGTGACTTTGGCCGCTTCCTTGGCCGCAGCCCTGCGGGCCTGTTTGGCCTTCTTTCGCTCTTGAGGGGAGACAGGCTTTACTAGTAAGTAGCAACCTTGTGCTCCCCACGGGAAGGCCTCTTTGGTACTGATGGTTGATTCATAGTGCGCCTCCCCATTGACCATGGCCGCTGAGGGGTTCTCTTGGAATGTGATGCCCTCCTTGATAGGGCATGCGTGTGCCTTATGGTTGAACGCGTCACAGTGGGTGCAGATGGGGGGTGCGCTGTCTTCAGTTACCCAGAAAGGGTGGGTGAAATGCCCTTCAATATTAACATAAGTAGAGTGCGGGATCTGGGTTAGGTCCTTAGCAATCTCCTCAGTTGGAGTCAGAACTGCAATGGCTTTGCTGGTGCACAGGTGTGGCATCAGCGTAAAGCGTTGCATCTTGAAGGATTGTATTTCGCCGTATATGGTGAGACCATCTTTCAAGTGCTGCTCCAGAATGGCACGCTTGACTGTAGTGGGCAAAAAGTCAAACGTGAGGAAATCTGGTTGGATTTTGCCCATCTGGTGCGCTTGGTTTTGACAACCCGCTGCCCTTCAGGGAGGTTGATCACAACATGCACTGAAGCAGCTTTGTCTGCTGCCTCCTTGTTTTTGAAACTAAGATTCAGCCAACCGCGTGACATGGAGTGAGGTGTGACATATACCATGGTCAGGAAATAAGTGTGCACATCCCCACAAAATTTTTCCCATAAAGCTGTTTGTTGGATATCCAGGAGCACCTGGACTCCATATTCCACCAACGAGAGTGGTTGAGATTGTGGCGTGTTGATGTACTGGTTACATCGCGCCTGCCAAGTGAGGATTTCTGGGGAAATAGTAGCCGTCAGTTTTTTATTTTTATCTAATCCGCCAGTTTCTCCAGGGCATTTTCAAATGTTGTTAGTCATGAGCCTACCATCTGTGCTTCTTACCTTACTTGCCCAACTGCTCCCTGACATGGGCGCAGACTAATCTCCTCTGTGAGATTATCAAACTAAATTCAGACTTGAATTGAATAAGTTGCAAAAGTGATTGCAACGAGAGAGAAAAGTTTTTGGAGTCCTGTTTTCTTACAAGAATCTTTTTTGTTGCTCCTGGGAAAAGAGGAATAGGACACAAACTTTATCTAATGCGATGGACGCCATCTTTCAAAAGGTTGCTGGATGAGGTTTGTGTATGAGAATGGGTGATGTGATGATCAATGATATAACTGATTGTCATATCGCCTCAATAGCCCATTGTAGGGATATCAAGGCCTTACCTAAATTTCATGAAGGTTTGAAAGATTAAAAATGGTGAATTTAATGATTTAAAAGGAAGCTTTGTAAGTTTTCAGAGTTAAGGACAGCGTAAACCTGTTGCTAAGTGAGCAGGACGAAATTGAGTCAAAATTAAGAAATCAATAGCGCAAAAGTTTGTCTGCCGCCTCAAGTATTCACCTAGAGTTCAGAAATGTTTCCAGAAGGTGGTGGAGGAAGTTCAAAAACATTGAAATCTTCCATTCAGGCACAGAACCACAAGAAAGGTTCACAGTGGCATCCAAATTACACCCCTCAAAGTATTTATGACAAACATTAACTATTCTTTCTTTGTCTTTTAAAATCCTCAAACATATAAACCAAATTATAAAAGAAGATTTTATACTTTAAAAAACATCATTTTTGAAAACCCTCAAATATGACATAAGATATGTCATGAAGTACATCTTAGAGCTTGGCAAAGACGTCACTTACGTACAGCAACTCCCTAGAGACAAAACATAACTGCTCACATCCAGTTTATGAGTCTATTTGATATGGGTACTCATTATGAGATGCAAGTCTAGCTAAAAGACCTGCTTTAAATATATTCTTTATTATGTTTACGGCTTTGAATATAGCACTATTAGCAAGCCTCACTCAGCAATTTTTTGAAGACGGAGTATGTCACAATTAACTATAGGAATTTTCCTTGCCCTACGATAAATTCCTTATAAAAACCTAAATATCTCTGATACAAAATTGGTACTCATGTTTTAGCAGGCCATAATAGCGATCATGTCTTATCTAACATGGCTAGTGATCAAAATAATACACATAATTTGATTGCTTTTTTTATAGGCTTAAATAAATTTAAAATAGCTGACAATGGAGGTTTTTATACACCCCCTGACCGCCACATTGATTTGACAGGCGGTCACATGACATCAGAAAGTGCATCAGTATAAACACTGGTTGATAAGAGTATGAGAATGGCGCCACAAACAACGCCCTCAATAACCCCTTTTATAACTTTGGGGTCTACCACCAAAAATGGATAAATTAATAAAACTATCCAAAGAAAATGGCTTCCCTGTTCTTAAAGCTCCAAGTAATGAGCAAATTACTATATTGTGAAGCATACTAATTTAAAAACCTGATTAATTGAGATGACCAAGATACTCATGCAGTTACAAAAGCCACAGGAGTCATGGTGATAGAAGAGCCACAGTTAGGCTCAGAACAGCAGCCACACATTTAAAAACAAGAAAGAGTTGATAGTATAATATTCAGAAAAGCTCAGAAGATCAGAGAGAATCAGGGAAAGGGACTCACCAACCCTGAAACTAAGATACAAATACATAATAGTCTAATGATAAAAAATGTTTTTGATATAACTCAAGTCCTACTTTAAGCACCCTGAATCCGAAATATTGATATATATAATTTCAATATTTTTATAATGAAATAATATCTTTTACACAATATGCCTTAATTATTATTTTATTTGGTGATAATGATGCCATTAGAAGATTTACTGTCAAAGGTTTACACCTAGATTTATGCTTTTCAGCAAAATTGACATGGTTCTTCTGTGCTTAGAAACATCCCCTTTAAATACCATTACAAGGCTTCAACACAGTTGGACACACTTGGGATTATGATTAAAGGCTTTAAGTACCCAAGAATTAGACTCACAAATTGCATGTTAAAGCGCCCATGGTTCAAATAATAACATATTGCAAGTGGTTTGATCCTTCTAATCAGCCCCTGAGCAAATGGCCACTTCAGCTAGAGTTAGTAAGTGACTGTGGACAACAATTTACCAACAGATTCTGGAGTGCCCTTTTTGACCTTCTCCAGAACAAACCTTGTTGGTCATTTGATTATCACACCCAATTGGATGGCTAAATCAAGAGATTGAACCAAACCTGGAGCAATACCTCCGCTGTAATGCCTCAACCAGTCATGACGCAAGTTCATCATACCTCCCCATAGCACAATTTACTTACAACAAAAACCACATTCTTTACTGAAATTTTTCTCAATTAGATTAACTTAAAATACAACAGTTCATTACAACTTTGCACCTACCTCATTTCCACAATTTCAGAGGCAAAAGAGCGCTTAAACCACCATTGAAAGCCCAAAGTCTTGTACAGGATCATCTGTCTAAAGCAGTAGAAAACTATAAGAAGTTTTCAGATCAAAATGAAACTCAGACAAAAACATAGTGAAGACTCCTTGTCACTTCAGACACCTAACACTTAAACATTAAAAGCACCTTACAGAATAAGTTTTTGTGCAAATGCTCATGCCCTTACAAAGAGCTGAAGATCTTAAAAAAAATGACGCTTATAGGATAAAGCTTCACTTTAACTGGAAAACATAACAACTTCCATGTGTTCCAGATATTTCCTTTCAAAGGCCCTATGTCTATGTCAACTGAACTTATCATGTTAAACAATTCCCAGTAGGATAAGGTAGAGGCCATTCAGGAATAAGAATGTATCTAAACCCCAATGCACCTTCTGTTGCAGAAGAAGGATTCATCCCATGTGGTAGTATAGAACTGGGTTACAGCTTTCCCTTTAGGACATGGCCCAGTTGTCTAATTCTTTCACCTCATTTCTTCTAAGCAATATTAATAACTTTTCAAAAAAGAGTGTCTAGGCTATAAAACCCTCTGAAGCCCCCTTCCAAGTACATGCCATGTCTTTCTCTTCCCATAATGCACCCAAGGCAGATGACATTATGGTCAAGGGCACTAAATAGCGTATTTGATCCTTCTGAGCTACAAATTAATCAATCAAATTAAGTAAAAATAGATTTGAAATAAATTCTGGAAATACTTAAGCACCTTAAAAACATACCAAGGTTTAAGCGTCAGTCCAGAATCCAAAAAAACCCCATCAATGCCACAGATAAAACTATGTTGTCCCAAACGCATTAAAGTACCCTTTGGATTAAACAGAGCAAATTACGTTGGTTATTCTAATCTAAATCCAAGCTTTGTTAAGATCTTATGAGCTTTGTCAAATCTGACCAACGAGTGTTCTTTGCTCACATAATCTTTGTTGTTGCTCCATTCAAACCCCGCTTGTATAGTATATATGACATCTGGCCTCAGTAGGGTTAGTCGTTGATACATTATTATCAAAATTTATGATAAAACCCCTTAATTTAAGCTTTTTTACAAGCTGTTTCCTACATATACCACTGTCCTCCTGCTATGTTATAGTGTGAAGAAACGTCTGGTTTATAACCCGCCATAATATCAACTATAATTTTAACAGCTTGTCTGTTGTGGGAAATTGACTCAATTGATCTTGCAACACACTGGAAAGATGACAATGCCAACTCAGACTTAGATAATTTTGGCTAAATCATCTGTTTCAAAAAATTATGCCAACATTTGATTCTGCTTCTGATGATTGCCTGCGGATCCATATAGCGCTGTCCTACAATTCGTCCTCAAAACCTTACTGCAGCACTTGTAAACCGTGAGGTTGGCCCCATAAAAGCCCTTTGACTTGTAGTGGGAGCACTTGGTACTATGCTAAACAACTACTTTGATAATCCAAGTAGAAAATTTCTTATTTTAATACCATGAAATAATTATGCCCCTGGCTTTCTGGAAATTCCACTGGGCTCTGTCATACTCTGGTTAGAAGACTAGTTTTCTTACACTTAGCATTATCATGTCACATACCAGTAGTTACACATATTTTAGATAAATAACCAATACAAAGTCCTTCCAGATCTGGGAAGACCTTATATAACTCGCAAAATTCTCAAAACTCATGAGAATTACAATACCTTATTTATCTTGCTCAGGGAAACCTCCCCATTGCCCATTACTTGTGGTTATTACAGGAAAAAGAATTAAGTGCTGGACTCACTTAAACAGTTGATTCCACCCTGTCTACGCAATTCTCTAAATAATATTGGATCTTAATACATGTATGGTATAACTTTCTACATTTTTGGGTGAAACCTGCTTGAGACTCTTATCTATGGTATAACAAGTAAGATATTATGTAAATAATAGCTTTAATGGTGAACTTCAGGTCCAGGAGCTCACCTCTTCTCGTGAAGTAGGCTAAAAATATTCCTAGTTGCTGAACAAAAATACTCATTAGTCACTGAGCCTACTGTAACCTAGATAATGAAAAGTATTTTCATGGACTCTTTACACTTGCCCACGATTATCCTTCATCCCTAAATAGCTACATTTTGAAACCAGCATTGAGATTTCTAGAGAAGAGACTGGAGCTTATGTCTTAGTTGACAGAAAAATCATCACTTCCCTGCACAATTGTTCTCAATTGTTAGCTCTCACTTATTAAATTTAAGAAGTATATGGTATTTAAGTCCATTTAATTTGCTTCATAACATTATGTACCCCTAAAATAAAGTTTTATATTGCCGTTTTGTAGTCTATGTCCTCCTAAAAGTCCTCAGTCCCAAATTTTTTAATTTTAGAAGCTCTTTCCTATTGTCTTAAAATCTCCCTCATTAATCCTTTACAATCAATGGCGATTAGACGCCCCTAATAAATTGGTAAAGAGAATCTCTCAACTATTGAAAATAGAAAGCTTGCAGTACTTATGGGTGTTGTGGCCATTGATAATGATATTCACCCTTCTAAACATTGAGGAACAATTCGTTCTTCAATAAATCCCATGGAAAACTATAAGGCAATTTAAAGACTCAATCTTTTGATTCAAATTGTATTTCTTGCCTATTAGCCCACCTGGTCTTATTGATATTCTTTCCTTTTTGTTCCTTTATCCAGTATATCTTATTTATTTGTTTATTTATTTATTTATATATATATTGATAAGGTAAGCCCACTAGGGGACAGATATACTGAAAGTAATAATAGAATGATAACATGAAACCCTGAATAGGGCTAAATTCATCAAATTGTTTTTCTCATAAACAGATAAGGACTTAGCTTTCATATAAACAGTAGTAATTAAAAAATATCTGGAGCTTTTATTTCTTGTAACAATTACTTTAGTTACTATGATTCAATTCAAACAGCAAATTTGGGTAATTACACACAGGAAAGATGGGCTACTTTATTAACAAAATTAATATAACATGGGCGAGTGTTGCAGCAAGCGGTGCGCTTAATGGTGCAACTAAGGGCAAGAAACGCCCTGGAGGGGGACCAGGAACCCAATCTTCAAATAAATCGCAAACTCAGACACCATCTGGGTTTATGGTATTTACTGTAAAGCACGCGCAATACATGTACATTCAATTCAACCAACCTTTGTCAAAGGTGGAACACGGGATCAGACTCTTCCTTATGGATGAGTCACCAACCCTGTGGGAGAAATCATGTGAGGCACAGCCCTCACTTTTCCCTCATGCGGTGTACATAGCCACCAACAACATGGGATGCAGCTGGATTGATATTGGTTTTTGAAACAGCTGATGAAGCTGATGTCACAGCAAAAATCTGTTTGGAAATTGCCCTCCCTGAGGGCAAAAAAATTGTGCGCACTTTGTGCACCAGATGGAACAAAGCAAAAACTTTGTTCATCTCCTTTGACTCGCTCCCCACTAACCTTCCTTGTAAGGTAATTGAGGAGGAGCTCTGCAAAGATCTTGTGGCCTACAGAGAAATCTAACAACTTGAATTACAGCGATTTCGCTTAATGCCCAACCTGTGCACGGGCAAAGCTATTGCTGTAATTAACCCCTTCCCAGAAGTGGAAGAGGATTTATCCAGAATTCCCCGCGCAGCAGAATTTCACTTTGCAGATGGGGGCCAGTCAGCTGCATTCCAAGTTACACCAGAACGCGCACCACCCATTTGCAACCACTGTGGCACACTGGGCCACAAGGAACATGCATGCCCTGTAAAAGAGGGCTTAATGGAAAATGATTTTTATGAAGAAGCTATGGACGAAGATAATGAAAACTTCACCAAAATGACTGATGGCCACCACCCATCCCGCTGGGGTGAAGATGGACTATACTCCATCGTGGACCCAGTTACAAGTAAACAGCATAAAGCAGCACAAAAAGCCCGCAAGAGAGCAGCGGCTGAAGCGGCGGCACACGCGGAATCCGCCATTAACCATGGACAAATTCAGGAGGATAACAGATATTCACCAAACCAACCAATCAGAACAATATTCCCAGGTCGAAAATTTTCACAGTAACTAGACTGAACCACAAAGCGTCATCAGTCATGCACATACTGAGGAACAATGCAACCGCAATTTGGGTAAAAATGCGGTGCACAATGCAATAAAGTTGAACCTCAAAAATATAAAATCCAATTAACAACCCGCATCAAATCAACATGAGACCTGTGCAGGAAAAGTTGATGCAAATGCAAAAAACCGCAATTCCCTTGAATCATTGGGTCAGATCAAGGGAACCAACAATGGCAGTAAAAGAGTTGTAGTACAGATGTGGAGCATGGCCAAAATGAGCCGCGGTGGGATTGGACCAGAGGGTCCTCCCAACAGCTCCTGAGGCGCCACGGGCACCTCAGTGTCAATAGGGACGTTAAATATCGCGGGAGCCAGGGCTCATACGTCCCAAGCCAAAAAGCTGACATTCCTGCAAAAACCTCTTGTAGACATCTTGGCCATCCAAGAAACCCACTGCCTACAAGGGGAAGAAGAATCCTGGTCAACCAGGGTTGCACCATCACAATCAGTATGGACATCTCACTGTGGGGTGATAGTCCAAAACAACAAAAAATTTAAAATTACAAATTCATCATCACACTTGCACGGTCAAGTCCTGGTAGCAACAATCACATGCCAAGATGAAATAAATTCGTTAGCATGTATCTACGCACCGTGCACTGCAACTGAGAGAAAAAATTTTGAAAAATTTCTACCCTCACCCTCCCACCAGATATCATCATGTTAGGCGATTTCAACTGCTGGGATAACCCCAATACAGATCGATGACCTAATCCCAGGGGATATCCACCTGGACACATTGAATATCGCACAATGAAGGCATCTCTTGGCTTACAGGATGCTCTTCCTCCCAATTCACCAATCCTTCCCCATATGACAAGACCCAACATATGTGAGGGACTGCTCATATCAATGAGTCGTATTGACCACATCCTCATCCCACAATCTCACCACTCAAGAATCTCTAAATTTACAACAAAAAAGATCAATTTTTCTGATCACCAATTAGTTATGGTGCAGTTAGCGCAAACCCAATCCCACACACAGGTGTCGCCTTGGAGAAAGCTTCACCCAGAAAATATAAGATTGCCTGAGATATCTGACTGGGTTGAAAACAAGGCTACAAACCCAGAATTCACAGCCCCATTCACTTCGGATCCCATTGGAACATGGGAAAATTTCAAAAAAGATTTAATCAACAAAACCCAACATATTGCATCACGCAAGTATACCGCGAACACAGCCACAATCAAGCGTACCTTGGCAGAACTAGACCACCTGGAAATAAATACTCCAAGATCTGGCTATAGCCCTAATTGGGGACGCAAATGGCAGAAATTTCAGCCTGACTTAACAATCTCATCTTTGAAAACCAACACAGAATCAAAGTATTGAACAAAGGTAAGTTCATAAAGGAAGGTGAAACCTGTTTGACATACTTTTTATTCCAATTCCACTCCCACAGAAACCAGCCCATGTGCACACAGGTCCGCAAGACCAACGGCACTGTGGCAACTGACCCTGAGGAGGTCAAGGCGGAAGTACACCGCCATTACACCGAATTATATTGTGATATGCCAACAGATCCACAAAAAATTAAAAAATTATTTAAACTGCCAAGATACAAAGTACACCACCAAATTACAATATACTATCCCTTATCACACGGGAGGAGCTTTGGGAAACAATTCGCGGTGCACCACGTAGGAAATGCCCAGGGCCTGATGGGATACCCTACGAATTTTACAAAAAATATTTTCAACAATCGTCCCCCTCCTATTGGCGTCAATGAACCAGAGTTTGTTGAAAACACGCCTATTACTAGGAGGCCTTGAATCCTACGTTATAACCTTGTATAAAAAGGGTGACAAGTTGGACCTGGACAACTGGCACCCAATTGCACTCTCCAACACTGACACAAAAATTCTAACAAAAATTCTAGCAGCTAGATTAGGCGCAATTGCATCTGACGTCCTATCACCCAACTAGTTTGGGTTTATACCAGGGCGTTCAATATGGAATAACATTCACCCTGTTGCAAATAATTGCCAATCCAAAGCAACTGGTGCCCTGGTCTTCTTGGATCAGGAAAAGGCGTATGCCCGTGTTAGCTGGCCACACCTAAAAGAATGTCCACATGCATTCAAACTACCACCAAGATTCATAAAATGGGCGATGCTCCTAACAGAATCTGCAACCATGGCTGTATGCGGCCCTGGATTCCTAACAAACAAGATTAAACCACACAGAGGGCTCAAACAAGGGATCCCCTCAGCCCACTGCTATACAATTTCAGCTTTGACCCGCTCCTCCGAGTAACTGACTCACGTCTCATGGGGATAACCGCAAAAGGACAACCAACAGTTAAGATACTGGCCTTTGCAGATGACTGCGTAGCAGGTATAGCAAACAATGAAGATGCCCGACAGCTGGAACACACTCTAGAGGAATACTCCAAGGTGAGCAATGCATCGCTCAACAAAAGGAAGACAGAAATCATCCTCTTAGGCAAGTACACAAACAATTGGGCCACAACATCAGAACCTCACACCAACACTCGAAGAAAAAACCTAATTATATTACCCTTTGCAACACCTCCCACCACCACTCCTGTCTGACACCTTGGAATTTGGCTATAATCAGGGGGATATGCTAATGAGACAATGGAAAGTAACCTGTTACAACGGGTATCCAAACGCGTCGCCTCCCTCAAGGGAAGAACCCTAGGACTAACAGGACGAGTTACAGTTGCTAACTCTCTCATCCTCCCAATACTGTGGTACCAGGCCCATGCGATAGCCTTCTCGCCTACCTTTACAACATCAATTCGCGCGCTTATCCAGGGCTGGCTGTGGCCTGGCTCTCACCCTCCTATACGGATGGAAACACTATTTAGCCCACGCTCAAGAGGAGGCATGGGACTAATAGATTTTGTGAGCTATGCCAATCACATCCTAGGTACCTGGATAAAGGAAATCCTTGCTCCAGACCTCCCGCAACAACATTGGTCCAGAGCAGCAAGGATTAACTTTGCACGGGCGCTCAAATTAACCAACCCACATAGTCCACCCAGACTACTTTCATACCTTGTCAAGCACCCTACTGCAACGGGTCCACATGGAACCTCCCCTCATTTCAAACATATCCTCCAAACTATCCACCATATGGAATGGACCATAGAGAACATGGGTACTATACAGGGAAGGGGACGACCCAGCCCCCAATTCAAATTAAGAAACCCAGAAAACCACCCCCAGAGGGATATGCTCGCAACAACCCCAAGCATAGCTAGGATAGAATACCTAGATATGCTGGACATTCCCTATGATTTAACCACACAGAAAGCAATGTGGAAAATGACACACCACCCACTCCTACAACCAAGGATAAGAGCAAACGCCTGGCGCTGTTTGAGAAGGACCTATAGGATGGCGGACCGCTTAACTCCCTCCACAAAACATGTGCAGTATGTGGAGGGGAGGGATCCCTACATCACCGCCTAGAAACATGCCCCCAACCAAAGCTATATGGCAGGAAGTTGCACGCCTGCTCAAGATTCAAAACAAACAGGAATTCTCGATATTAAAGAGTATCTTCGCGCTCCAGATCAAGTCTCCAATCCCATCTACACTCCGCTCCCTAATAATACCCATTTCAATGTGGACAATACACACAACTGCATTAGATGTGTTCAAGGGCACGGTCCCAACCATTCATGGGATTATTAACAGATTCCATGTCCACTTACTAGAGCACTTCCAAGCCTGGCTCTATGGATATATGAGACCAAGACAAAAAGCGCTCATAGAATCATGGTTCCCACTCTGGTTCCTCCACACAGACCCCTTCCTTTACACCTGCTCCATAGCAGGGGAAACCCCCTCAGAGTAGTGCACCAACCCCCATACCTGGCAGTCCCGATGGCAACAGGGGTAACTTGAGTACCCTGGGGTGCCCAATTTTTATATTTCTTAGTTATTCTCTTAGTTTCACATATATTCGGTAATGTCTGTCCCCTGGTCAGCTTACCTCGGTTAAAAAAATAGAAATATAGCTGGATACCCTACTAACCACTAATAAGAACCTTTGGTGGCACTCCAATTATGTTTAAAGGGCGAGAATAATTTTTTAATCAGGTTGGTAGTCTTACACCCTACCAACTTCCCCTTCACTCTTCTTGCCAGTATATCTTTATCTTCTTACTTTTTGTTCTTAGACACATTTACATCTAATAGTAGGAACTACCAAGTCCTTGCTACAATCCAAAGTGATGCTACACAGAACTCTATTTACTAAGACCTAGGAGAAGCCCTGTACCTTCCCCTTGGTATAGGTTAAGTAATTGGAGACGGAGCATCTCAATCCATATCCCTGTTATCAGATGGCGTCCTCTGTACCCTTAAAAGAAAGCAATGATTTGTGGAGACATTTTCGGCTTTCAAATGACTACTTCATTCCATCATCTTAGGTGTGGACTTGTGGTGGTGATAGGACGTTTTTAAAATCCCTATGAAGAAAAAACTATCACTGAAAGGTTAACTAAGGAGATCAGTATCATAATCACATTCTTGTATGGAAGCGCCATGGCATCACAAACAAAAAGGTGGTTTGCTCCTAGTGCTAATCTAGCTGTTATATGCATCCACCTGCAATGTCTTCACCCAAATTTAGACTACCAGATCGTAAAATATATGAGACATGGATTTCTCTTAGGCTTGAACATTTCTGCTCTCTCAAAATTTTGATTTTGAGCGCAAGTTAACAGTTGATCTGGATAAAGTATATTCACCTAATAACTTTCTTGTCACTTAGGGAAAGACAAACTTGATATTTGGATATACAAAATGCTTGCTAAGGGACAGATTTTTAAAAAGCTTTCGCCTATATGTCTTTGTTTACTAGATAGAAAAATCATATGTCTTTTATCAGCCTTGCATTAAATATGGTAGTTTAGTTAGCTTGATAGTAATAAACCCAAACATTCCATTTAAAAACAAATTTTTTGTTATGAAGAAAAAAGTCATAATGTCTTCAAGCTAGACTTTCTGAACTCCTTTATTCAGATATGCATTAAAGAATGCAAGAATGGATGACCGTTTTTAACTTATGAGGAGAGCTTTTTTCATAGTTAATTTTTATGGGTTAAAAATTACCCCGCATGTTCTCAAAGGTTCATCAATTCAGTTTTGTGCGGCTTTATTGGATACTATGTAATATCCTACATTAATATCCTAGTGTTCTAAACCTATGAAGAGCCCCATGTCCAACATCTGAGAGTTGTGTGGTGCAGATGTCACTGGCAACCCTAATCATAAAAGACGAGAACCTGCGTTTTCTTCCAGACCAGAGTCTCATTATTAAGGAATATTAACTTTTATAAAGGACACATGATATCCCCATACAGAGAAGGAGTCATTTGTGAGAGGGAAACACCCACCTCACTTAATAGTCTACAAATTTTTTAAGGACTTATAGCTTACTCATTAAATTTTTCTCGCAGTTGACTGTAGTTTTTGTCACTCTTTACATGCTTTGGTGAAGAAAGCCCTTAGTGGGACAACAAAATGTGATACAGCTTTTAACCCAGTGATGTCCATACTTTTGTCAAGCTTCCTCTTATATGAAGATCAAAACTATCCCTTAAATGTTGCCTCAGATTACTAAATTTTGCATTCCAATAAATTTTTCAACAGGAAGGTAACGATGGAGTACTCCCATCTTCTATTTCTCAAATAAGATTTACATGGCCAGCTCAATTATGCATTCTATAAAAGGAACTTATTACTGTGGTTGGTGTTGTGCAACACTAATTTCATTGCATGTATGGGTCTATAAGGCCATTCACTGTTCTCACTTACAAAAAGAAGAAATTATAACTCTTGCCTTAGAACTAACTCTTCATCAATTTATATGGTTATAAACGCTATAAGTTCAATTTCTGATATGACTTTGTGAGATGTACAAATAATTATCTGTATGACGCCCTTTTCAAAAGTCCCTCCTCCTCACATGATACTAACCTAGTTGGCATTTGAATTACTCAAGTGTTAAAAAATCCAGAACAATTGAGATAGTACACAAGTTGACCTCCTAAAATCATGATATGAATCCTGAGATTGGATAATTGAACATTTTTAAGGTCACATAGCACTGCCTTTGTCTTGTAACTAAGTGAAAAAAGCAGCCATGTGAAAGAAATAGTGAAATACTGGAATAAAGTTGCCAAATTTTATTTGAAAATCACTTCAATAATCAAGGTGATGGGTTCCACCTTTTTTTAGTACTAGATGGTCCCAACCCATGGGGTAATGGGTTCCACCTTGATTTCTGTTAAGTTTACCCTATAATGGGTGAAGCCTTTAAATTTGGACTTATAATTGGCTTAACTTAAGCAATTTTGACTTATATCATTTATAATTACATTTATTTCTTAATATATGTTCAAACCTAAGGCCTAAATTGGTATCATGATAAAATTACAGGCTCCAGGAGATTGCTAACACTAATGGAAAAATTGTGATTAAACATAATCAAGATGGTAAGTATGTCAAACTCCCCATTCCTGAACTAAGCGTTGATGAATCACCTATTGAACAAACAAAGTCACACATGAAACTCAGTTGCGAATTTTGCAGTCCACACATTCTGAACTCTACTAGTGTGACATGCTATATGTCTCAAAATTGCCTTTTTACTTAAGTAAAAGATTTTTTGGGTGCAATTAGTCCAAATGATGGGGGAGTTTACCCACGCACCATCATAGATTTGGTTCTTGTTGACAATTACCTATCCAATCTTATAATTTTAGTGTTTTGAATTTTAATAATGATAAAATCAGCATTTCTTTTGGGCTCGGGTCGATAATGGTAGGCAGATTTGTTCCCTCTGCTTTGGCCTCGACCATGCAAAAAGAGCGTGCCCTAAGGCCAAATCTGCTGATGCAGCTTCTGAGCCCCCTCTGGAGGTTCAGTATGGGGCGCTTTGCTGCCCCCTCCCACCCTCAATCTCGTTCAGTGGGCCCACATGGAAAATCAGCCCCACCCAAAACCTCCATCCTCACTCTCCCACCTAAATCTACGCCAGCCAATCAGAGCAATGCTTGGACCAACATTCGTACCCAAGCAGCTGCCCATTCGCCCAATCCTACCCACTCAAATTTAAATGCCACTATTCCAGTGAACCAAAATCCATGGGATCTATTGGCTGAAACTGACGAATCAAGTAATATCCTTATTAGTAAGCATACAGGTCAACCTCTCTGCCATGGCAATTATGGTCGGGCAGAATTTTTCCTTCCTGACTTTGATGAAACCCCTACCCCTCGCCATTTTGCTCCTCTACCCAATACAACCCCCTTCCAAAGTGACCACCAGCTCGCCTTAGCTGCGGTGGCCTCTCCTCATTGCCCAAAACTATGCACCGCGGTGGCCCAGTCAGTGGCTCAGCTCCAGCATGGCCTGCCCACCATCTTCTTCCCCCTGACTTCCCTGAATCTCCCTGCAGTGACATCTCAAAATTATTTGATGATGCTGAAATTGCTGTTATGAATGTCGCAACACTTGCTTCATTCAACCCCTCAGCCAAAATCACCCGCCACAGTATCTCCCTTTTCACCCAACTTCCTGAAGCCCGCAAAGAAGCTGAAGTTCTCCTCGCAGCTTTTGTTGAGACACTTTCCCGTCATTATCTTGATGCAGAAGTGGAAAACTCCTACTACGCTGACCTCAGCCCCCACTATGCAGATGCCCCAACGCCCTGGCTCTCTGCTCTGATCTGGTACTGCAACCAACACCCCTTGATTGAGGCGGGTCTTTCTGAAAACCAACCCCCCGACCCCTCCTCACCCTCTGCCATGGTGGGTTAAGCAGTTTCTGCTTCCCACCTGGTTAGTAGTTTGTTTTGCCATTTTGAGTGTTGTGATCGGTACTGTCCGTCCCCTGGTCGGCGTACCTTGAATAAATCGATTAATGATAAAATCAGCTCAAAAACCCTTGTCTATTCTCGGTGGAACCCTTCAAACTGGGGTAATACTTCCAACCCCCTCCTCAGTCAAACAACCCTATAGTTAAAGCAGGGCTATTCTGAGCCTGTGGCAAAATCAGGAGATTTGCTCTGAGGGTTCTTCCCATCCCAATTATACTTTAAACCAAGCACTTACACCGCAACCACCCCTATTTATAGCCTTGGAGGGAGTCCCTTAAGGTGCAACTTATTTTTCCACCAAGGAGATTGACTCAAATATATCATATCTTTGCCTCACGGACTAGTCCTACCTACTCTTGACTCTCCATTGGTTGTTTCTGTTAAAGATAATTGAGTTTCAAGTGCTCCAATAGGTCAAACATCTTATTTCCCAAATAGGCTCAAAACTAATAATGAAGTTGATGCCTATTTCACTATAAGATCTGGGTGATTTATTTACTAAGCAGTGAGATTGTAAAAGGGTTTTCTTTTTTTACCCCCTCATTATTTAATAAAGAACCATATAAAAGCCAAATTATCACTGTTATTATAAGTTTCTCATTTTTTATTATCAAGTAGTCAGATAACCCAATAAAAATATTTATATCAGCAGTAGAGAGTGTAACTTCTCCTGTTAATAATTATTGAATTTTACATACCAAATGCACCAGTGAGCAGTAAAAATCCTAAAATCCAACAAGTGGTGCTCACTACAGGGGCTAGTACACCACAAAACACTTTAATCAAAAGGAGTGTGTTGGGGTAATTAACCCTTACAACCTCCCCGCCGCCTCTGAACACTGGCTAGTTGCCCCTGAACAATTTTTAGCCAGCACTTTATCACGACTTAAAAATCTTGAACAGTATCCTTTTAGAAGTCCCTTGAAAGATAAGTTCACCCCAAGCGGGGATAGAATTTCTTCGTTCTTATACGCCTATGAAGAATTCCTGAAAGGGGATACTGACTAAAAGAAATTCTTACACATCCTTCCTCATTTAAGTCGCTTGGCCTTGAAATGATGGCCCTCATATGGGCACTCTGCGCACATGGGACGAGATTAAGGAAGCTCTTGTAGCTAATTCTGGCTACAAGCAGAGTCTAAACAGGGAAAACAGGCCTTTATGCACCTTATTGAGTATGAAGGCGAATAGATCACTACTTTGATGAGCATTTTACTTGCTGCCCAGAGGTTGTCAACATCTAACATGCTAAACCTGGATGATGCCATCGCTGCCATGTTAACTGTTTTAATTTCTCAACTTCTCTAGCTAAACATATCATTTTAACAAAGCACAGCTTCAAAAACATCCGCGATATAAAGGAGCTTTGTTAGATGTTGCTGATTTTTATACCTTTGCGACCACCAATGAAGCTGTGGTGAAACCCCACGTTCTAACCATCGAGGAGTTTTTGCATGTAGGGCAGTGGAAATTGGATTCCAATGACTTCCATGGGGTCCCCTATGCCTGTCTACCATGTGTAACATTTTCCCAAAGTGCGACTCAAAACATATATCCCCTCTCCACATGAGTTTAGCCCAAGTCTCCATCAATCGCGCCAAAAGGGCGCTCTGTACATTTGGTTGACATTGTGTCTCGGGTCACGCCCTCCCTGAGAGGCTTCCTGCCACAGCTCAGTTGTTACGCCTCTCTGATATGCAGTCTGAATCTCCCTGGCCTTCTGCGGCTTAAAATCTGCCTCTATGAGGAAAGCCCAAGCCTGTTAACAAAAAGCTTCTTTCAAAGTCCTTTAGAGCTAAAACACCTCTACCATGATCAATGCGGTAGCAGATGGTCCACAAGTCATCACTTGCCTCAATGAAGGGTCAGCAAACTGAGGATTTCGATTAACAAACACTGACTTACCTAAATTCACCTTATCAACTTATGCCCATTTGAGGTGCATAGACAACCCCACTGATGACGAATCTGAAGAGTTATGAGAATGTCAGTTACTATGTTCAAGGAGCACCCGCTGAAAGTGGAGTTTCCTGATTAATTGAATGCTGGAAGAGCAGATGAGGTCACCCTACCTGAGGAAATGTACCTCAGTCAAGTTATATGGAGTACTGCAGTTAATGACACCGCCAGTGATGCTGATCAGCTACTGGCCAGTTTCATCCAACCTCTTCAGTGGTTTTACACCATAATTTCTATCTTAGAGCTATAAAGAGACCGCTCATGAACTAACCTCCACTTTTCAGATCAAAGAGGTCGTGTCTCTTTCTCCTAACTTTAAAGGAACTCTCACCAAGGTGGAAGTGGTTATTCAAGAGTCTAGGTGATAGCCATCCTGGATACTGGCTCCCTGGTGACGTAATCTCCTCAAAGCTGATCAAAAAGATCAAGCTGGCGCCTTACTTGGTTTATAATCAGGAGTTTGGAATCTCAGGGCCAAACAACACCCGTGCCATTGGGGCATACTCTTCCCTTACCATTTGAATTGGGAAGCTCATCTTATCAGCCCCAGAAGTGGCCTTGGACAACAAAAGTTATGATATGATCATAGGTACCTAATTTATGATTGAGTACGAGGAAAAAATCAACATGAAGCAGGGTTTTATTTCAATATTCAACTATGAAGTCCCTTTAGTTTTATCCAATAAAGACACTAGAAAGCACGGATATTCTTACCTGGTTGAATACCCATTTTCCGCTTTGCCTTTTCATTATACCACCTCTGGGCGCAATATCAAGAAATTGCCCATTATATTGGATGCTAAGGATGGCATTTCTTTCTATGCTGCAGATGAGGTATTGATTAAGACTGGTGAGCAACGAGAGGTTACACAAAGATCACGCTCCAAATTGTACACTAATTTTGCTTCATATCATAAGTCTTGAGGGCGCAAGCCCCTCAAAGCCCAGGGTATTGCCTGGTAAACTAGACCCAGCTTACCAGAGGCCTATTACTATTCTTCTGGGAAACCTCACAGGCAAAGATATGGTTGTAAATAACACCAGGAGATTGGTAGAGGCTTATTGGTCCCTGTAGAGGACATAGAACGTATACACTTCATTGTCTCTATTAAGGATTTGAGCTTTGCCAAAGGATAATCTATTATGTACTTTACTCAATGTCCATATCTAAGATGAGCTTACTCTAGATGAGCTAGAAAAGGTTTATGCAATATTGGAAGGATATAGTGACATATTCTCCAAGTCAGATAACGACTATAGCCAAATGAAGGACTGGAGCCATACCATCAATGTGGGTCATGCCCATCCAATCTGGTGTAAACCTTATCACAAGTCAAAGTGGAAGAGCAGCAAAAAAGAGAGGACTAAGCTCAAGCAGTAACTAGAAGCTGGGCTACTGGTACCCTTGCAAAACCCCTGGTCTTCCCCCCTCTTGTTTATAAAAAATAAAAACGGAGGTCATTGGATTATCATTAACTACCACAAACTAAATAACCTCACAATAAGAATAGCTACCCTATCCCCAGCATTAACATCTCCTGGCCCAACTCTCTGGCTCTAACTTCTTCTCCGCCATGGAATTGGCTAGCAGCTATTGGAAAATGGACCTTTCTTCCCAAGATCAGGAGAAATGTGCTCTCATTTGCAGTGAAGGCTTTTCCAACCCACCTGACTCCCTCGAGGATTTTGCAACGTACCTGCAACTTTCCAGCAAGCCATGGACCAAATCTTGCAGGACCTGAAGTTAAGTTGCACCACAGTCGATCTTGATGACATCACAGTGTTTTCAAAAACCTTCAATGAACATATGACTCACATGAAAGAAGAGTTATAAAGTTTACACGAGTCAAAAATCAAATTAAAACCCTCTAAGTGCACTTTTTTCCAAGGGAGGCTAAAATCTCTTGGACACGCCATTCATGAGAAGGAATCCAAACCTTACAGGGCAAGGTTGAAGCCATATCAAAAATGCCTCACCCTAAGAATCTATAGGATATTCAGGTATTTCTGATCATGATGGGGTATTACCATCAGTTCATCGCAAAGTTCACTAAGCTCAGCGAGCCCCTTTACCTCCTATTGAAGAAGAACACTCCTTTCCATTGGGGTGAGGAACAGAAGGTCACTTTTGAGACACTAAAGCAACTGATAAAACAGCGTTTAATCCTGCAGCACCCATACTACAATAAACCTTTCATCTTTTTTATTGACGCCACAGACAATTCTGTCGTTGCCATCTTGGCTCAAATGGATAAAAACGGGGTAAATCATCCCATATAATACTTTAGCAAGATGCTGTCCAAGGCGGAGCGCAACTATAGCATACAGAGAAGAAGTGCCTTGCCGTTATGTTAGCTGTGAAAAATTACCTTACTTTCCTGTATCAAACTACCTTCACAGTAGTTATGGACCACGCTTCTCTGAAATGGTTACAGAACATGAAGGATCCTACTGGCCGGTTAGAGCGCTGGGCTCTAAAGCTCCAGCATTATGACATGAAGATTAGACACCGTGCTGGAACCCATCACAGGAATTTTAATGAGTTAACTAAGCTGCCAGTCCTGTACTTAGATAAAAGTGAGGCGGAGATGTTATATGACCTCTTAATGACCCCAATGACTGGGAGGACGAGGATGAGCCTGTCCAGAGAATGCTAGCCCAGCACTCCTGCAACACCAAAGTGGAGAGTGGGAAGTTGTATAATCAGGTTGGGGAAGAGTGGTTACCCCATC